>CAUYLG010025692.1:0-30790 GCA_963573385.1 Cacajao melanocephalus
TTAAAACAATTGGTCTGTTCAATTCTTTCAGGAGGAAAAGCTCTGACTTCTTTGTAACTGTGTAAATAGGCACCTTCTGGGTGCACACAGCACAAATCCTAAACAGCAACACACACATATTCACACACACACACACACACACACACACACACACACAGCAGAAGAGAAATTCTTCTTAGAAAATCAGGTTAGAAAGGGAAGAAGGAAAGATTATCCCCAGCAAAACAAGACATAGTGATGCTGCATCCCTCCTCATACACAGTAAGACTCAGTGTACCCACCTCTGTCACCCTCCCCTACCCTATGTATACACATGCACCGATGAACATGCATACATGCTTGCATTTTCCACACTAATTCCCCCTTCCTGTGCCAACTCCATGGTGAAAATAATCTGGGACTGAAGTTAGCAGAATACCCACAGAAATGGAAGCCATGGATGGATGGTACGGGTGGAAGCTACGAAGAGAGTCAAGTAGCATCTTTGTTTTTCCTCTGAAACTGTCAAAGAAATGATTAGGAAAGATATATGTGCTGCGAGATGTATTTATGACCTTTACAGAATGGAAATGAAGAACCAGAGATTAAAGATTAGCAACTCAAAATGTTTAGCCCTAGAGTGTCTTAGTTCCCTAATTGGTAAGACAGGGGTCAGTGAGACTGACACACCTTGAAGAAGGATTAACTAAGGATCACAGTGCTGTAGTGACCTTAGCAAATGCTAAAGAGGAGAGGAAATAACAGAGCCAGAACAGTGATTGTGTCTTATGACCTGCCGTGTGCAACAGATGGGATGCTAAACACTTACAGGTACTTTTAATTGAACAATGCTTTCCCGTGGCCATATGCTGTGATTATGTGTATGCTTCCTGTTCATGCTTTATTCATCTATAGTTGTCAGTCACTTAAAACCAACTTTCCCTTTCCACATCTAGAGATTGAAGTGGTGAGAAATAGAAAAAAAAAATTGTTTACTGAGTACAGCTCATTTTCTCCTGTGATGTGATTATTTATTATCTGTGTGCTCATTTCAGATTAAGAGTTATTACTGCTGGTAATGCCTACTCCTTCTTCCAATTGTTGTGCATTGGCACACAGAAGCTGGGAGGGCAATACAGCATCGGGGAACTAGGGCAATTCTAATAATCTATTGGGAAGAAAGTCTGTGCACTTGAATTTTGAATTTAAGTCAAAATTTTTAAAAATTGTGGACCAAAAGTACTCTCTCTTTTTGTGTTAAAACAGAAAACAGTTGAATCAACCAAAGCCTCCACAATGCCATATCATTAGCTTCTAAGATTAAATTTGACAATAAAAGACTACATGCATGCTAATATTTTATAAATAAAAAGATAATAAGGCATGCAAAAGGCAGCTCTTGGCTATCCCTTCCTCACCTGGTAAGGTGTTTGATGATAGTGATTATTAGGTGCCTGAAAGAGAAGAAGCAAGGCCATAATGAAGGAAAAAAATTAATTTCCCAAAACCTGGAGAGTTTTTGGTTCAGAGCTACTAATGATCACCTTATATACATGTCCTGTTTGCCCTTAAAATGCTGCAGAACTAGAAATATTCTTAAGAGATGACACATTATTGTGTACTTTGGCCTGCCACGCTCATCTTTTATCAAAACATTGCCTAGAACCCCTCAAATGCATAGCACACATGTTCATAGGCAGCTGTGTTAGTTTGCTAGAGCTGCCATAACAAAATACCACAGACAGCAGAAATAAATTTGTAACTGCAACAGCAGAAATTAATTTTCTCACAAGTATGGAAACCAGAAATCTGAAATCAAGGGGTTGGCAGGTTTGGTTTCTCCTGGGGCCTCTTTCCTTGGCTTGTCGATGGTTGCCTTCTTCCTGTGTTCTCACATGGTCGTTTCTGTGTTTTCTGTGTCCTAGTCTCCTCTTCTTATAAGGACACCAGTCATTATGGATTCGGACCCACCTTAATGAACCCATTTTAACTTAACTGCCTCTTTAAAAAGCCCTGTATCCCAATATAGATCTGAGGTATTGGGTGTTAGGGCTTCAATATATAAATTTGGAGAGGACAAAGTTCAGCCCATAACAGCAGCCATCTTTCCAGCCCAGTGCCCTTCACATAGTAGGTGTTCAGTGATTTTTTTTTTTTTTTTGAGACCGTCTCTGTCTGTCGCCCAGGCTGGAGTGCAGTGGTGCCATCTTGGCTCACTGCAACCTCCACCTCCCAGGTCCAAGCCATCCTCCCACCTCAGCCTCCAAAGTAGCTGGGTTTACAAGTGTGCACCACCACACCCAGCGAATTTTTATATTTTTAGTAGAGAGAGGGTTTCACCATGTTTGCCAGGCTGGTCTTGAGTTCCTGACCTCAAGTGATCTGCCCACTTTGGTCTCCCAAAGTGCTGGGATTACACGTGTGAACCACGGTGCTTGGCCTCAATGAATAATTTTTGAATAACTGAATGAAAAGAATTAGCAAGAAGTTCCTGTGCTGAGAGAAAAGAGTGGGTATTATTAAGGAAGAGTGTGGTGATGCTGTGCTTCCAACTGGACCACTCGTAGAAAATAGCAATCAGTTTTTAAAAAATGATTATGTCATTAATAAACCTAGAAGAAAAGTAAAATTCTAGATTCGCTGTAAAAAGACAAGGAGAAAGGACTTGGATAGATTCTTTGAGGGACACAGTTGAAAGTATACACAGAGGAGTTCTCCAAGAGCTGCTTCTATCATGTCTTATGATTCAAAGCTGATTGCAAGCAATTAGCAGCTCTTCTGAGTTTATGAAAATGTTAAATGGTGGTTCTATAGTAGATTTTGTTTACTCTAGAGCCCATTGTTTATTTTAATGCATTCAAACAAGAAATGCCTGATGCTAGATGTAAAATGTTTATCAATTTTACATCTCTCCATAGTCACAAAGTTAAAAGAAAAAAAGAAAAAGACCATGGAAACTGAATTGGAAAGATGTGTGATGCAGTCCCATTATCCATTAAATATTCAACATTGCTTTGAAAAATATTGTAGCACTATAATTTAAAGCCAGTTTGGGTAGCATTTTAATAAGATTTGAGGCTTTTGAATAATTGTGTTAATACCAGCAGCTGCTTTTATTTGGTTAGTAAGATGACTAATTTTATAATTAATATCTTTAACAAAAACATACTGAAAATATATTCATCTTGTCATTAAGATGTCCATTTGTACAGATTTCTCTTTAACATGAAAAGATCGTGTGAGGATATCTCTGCCTCTCTCTTCTATGATGAAAATGATAGCAGATAGGTGTGTGTGCTGATGTGCCTGGCTGTGTTTTTGTGCAGTGTCAGTGGTAGCACTGAGCGAGACCTAATTGAAGACTCTGCAGAGCCATGGGGTATATAAATCTTCAGAGTCTCCGACTCAGTCAACCATACAGCAGCTCAATTTTGTGCCACAATCCTGGTAATGAGATTTTTCAATGGTATTGGCTTAATATTCACCCTCAATGGGAACATTTTATTCTGAACACTTGGTTTGTGGAATTATCTTTCACTTTTCTCTCAGAGTCACTCCTCCACAACATAGAAATCAGGTGTGAAATTCAAATAATTGATGACTTTAATTCTTCATTGTGTACCCAAGTTTCGAGGGTTACTGCCTCGGTAGAGAAATGTTGGCAGATGCTCCATCTTTGCCTCACTCTCTTCTCCATGTCATTTTGGCAGTTCTTTCATCGCAGGTTCTGCTTTTTAAAAAATATGATGAAGTAAAGTTCAAACGTAACTGATAAATAAAATACCTAACATGCTATTATTTAAGTTGATTTTGGTTTCTTATATGTACTTTCAACAACAACAAAAATACTTTATATTTTTTAAGATAGGACATGAGGGCTCTCAGCAATGCCCTGACTGGAATCTTGCTTCTCTCCTTTGGTGCACTGTGGTTTATTGTTATTGCTATCATTTCACATTGTCGTTGCTGTCTCATTTGTACTAAATAAGCGTTCTATTGAAACAGCATCTGAACCAGCCCTTTCCACCTCTGTTCTAGATGCATTCAATAGGTTGAACTAGAGGAAAGGTGCTATATGTCCATTTGGAAAAACTGCTACAGACACTCTTCCTCTATGAGGGGTAATGGATTGGGGTTCACCCCTGCACCACTGACAGCGGCCTATTCTGCACTCGATTGAGGCTGTCTGAGAAAGGTCTCAGCACAGACTTGACCTCCTGGGTCAGCATTACGAGTGTGGAGTAAAGGAGGGACAGGCTACACTGGCTACACCGGCTCAGCACTGAGCAGAAAACAGTTATCATCCAGAGCAAAACCCAATTTGTTGTAGCCAGATGGGCACAGCGTAATTTTTCTTGAAATCTCAATAGATGTTTTTCTTTCTTGTGATTCTCCTCTTAAAAAAGAGAACATTAAAAGGACTTCTTGCCCTTGCCTACAAGAAGAGCAGTTATCAGCTGGGTACATGTTGATTCAGAACTGACTGGCTTAAATGCTTCCTCTTATTTCTCATGGCAGTCACTATTCTGGGAAACATTGTTGGGTCCGTCCCCGACACATAAAATGAAGCATCACAACAGCCATGTTTTTAGCCTTTGGCATACAACAGAGTCACCTGTAGGTCTCATTCAAGCACAGGTTGTGGCCAGGCTTGGTGGCTCATGTCGGTAATCCCAGCACTTTGGGAGACTGAGGCAGGAGGATCACTTGAGTCCAGGAGTTTAAGACCAGTCTGGGCAACATGGTAAGACCCCATCTCTAAAAACAAACAAACAAAGGCCAGGCATGGTGGCTCAAGCCTGTAATCCCAGGACTTTGGGAGGCCAAGGTGGGCGGATCACGAGGTCAAGAGATGGAGACCATCCTGGTCAACATGGTGAAACCCCATCTCTGCTGAAAATACAAATATGAGCCAGGCGTGGTGGCACGTGCCTGTAGTCCCAGCTACTCGGGAGGCTGAGCCAGAAGAATCGCTTGAACCTGGGAGGCAGAGGTTGCAGTGAACAGAGATTGTGACACTGCACTCCAGCCTGGTGGCAGAGCAAGATTCTATCTCCAAAAAAAAGAAAGAAAGAAAGAAAGAAAAACTCAGTTACCTGTAGTCCTAGCTTGAGTCTTGGAGTTTGAGGCTACAGTGAGCTATGATTATGTCACTGCATCCAGCCTGGGCAACAGTATGAGACCCTATCTCAAACAAAACAAAACAAAACAAAAAATTTAAACACACCCACACAGAGGTTGCCAGGTCTCACGCCACCATTTCTGATTCCAGTGGTCTGAATGGAGCCAGAGAATTTGCATCTCTAACACAATCCTAGGTGATACTTACTCTGCTGATATAAGTGCCATACTTTAAGAACCAGTGCTATCTAGCATCAGAGCTATCCAAGAACCTATTCTTTATTTTACTGTTTGAAGTTCAGGAGACCAAGGTTTTGAGCTTGCTAACAAGGCCTCTTTAATCCAGGGACTGGCATCACTTATGTACATGACCTCTTAATCATTAATTTAATCATTAAACTAGGATTGTTAGTATGAAAACTAGTAATGAAAACAACAGTACATTACACTGATATAGAATTTTAGTTTACAAAACACTTTTACTCCATTACCTCATTGAAGCCTCCAGACAAGCCCAAATATTATTATTATTTCTATTCTGCAGTTGAAAAAACTGAGGTTCAGAATTAGGAGCATTAACCAGACTAACTCCAAAGCTTTTCAGTCTTCAAACTAGGGTATGCAAACTCACTGTCCAATGAGTATATATGCAGTGATACTTTTTTTTTTTTTTGAAACAGAGTCTTACTCTTTTGCCCAGACTGGAGTGCAATGGCACGATCTCGGCTCATTGCAACCACTGCCTCCTGAGTTTAAGTGATTCTTCTGCCTTAGTCTCCCAAGTAGCTGAGACTACAGATGCCTGCCACCATGCCCAGCTAATTTTTTATATTTTTAGTAGAGATAGGGTTTCGCCATGTTGGCCAGGCTGGTCTCAAACTCCTGACCTCAGGTGATCTACTCGCCTCGACCTCCCAAAGTAGTGAGATTACAGGCATGAACCACCACGCCTGGCCTCAGTGATACATTTAAGAAAGTCAATTTTAAGAAACGCCACATCCATAAGCACTCTTTCCTTAAATTGATCTCCCTGAGAACACAACCTTCTACTACTCTATGAGAGAAAAGTATAATTTTCACCAGCATCAGGCTAGTAACCTCTAGGCTCTGAACAAAGGTGTGATTCAAAATATTGGTATAGGTAGTGAGAATATGAATTACTCTAAATAGGCAAGTAAATCCTTTTGCGGTTGGTGGTTTTGAGATTTTTTTTCTTTTAACAACATTGAAAAAGATCAAATAAGCTGGTAGATCATTAACAATTTTGATGATGGATAACTAAGTGAACTCAGAGTTTACAGAATTGAGTGATGTAGCCATATAAGTAAAAATCCTTTCATTTCTATTTATTTATGTGAATAAGAATTAATGATAAACTCTATCTCATTTTATCAACAAGTAATATTCATCCATGGATACATGAGCCAATTGGAGGAAAAAAACCCTTCCATTTCATGTTATTAAAAGATACATATCCAATAAAACTTTATTTTTTAGTTCAAACATTGTGCAATACATGTTGTTACACTGATCAATTGTGTAATAATAATTGCAACAATGGCTCAGTCAATATAGCTTTATCACTTAAAGACCTTGCGGTCACAGGACTGTCTCACATTTTAAATTTAGATACATGTGTTTGTTGCGGAGACATATAATATGTTGATCAATAAAATCAGAAAAGCATGATTCATGAATAAAAATATGCTGCTTTAGGTTAGAATTCTGTACACATAGTGGAATGGAAATTCAAGGTCAAAGAGAAAGAGGAAACATGTAAAATCTCCTTTTGTGAGTTGTTGAGGTTGTTTTGGTTCTTTTTTGAGGCAGTCTCACTGTCTCCCTGGCTGGAGTGCAGTGGCAAGATCTCAGCTCACTGCAGCCTCAGTCTCCTGGGCACAAGTGAAAATATCCTTTCGATCAAGAGCTTGTCTGTGGGGTTTTCAAGCGGCCAGTGACAGGTTCAGAATTGCTGTGGTACTTAGATTCCATTGGCTACATTTTAAAGATTCATGTCACAGTTTTATTTAAAGATGTTGTTATTTGTAATATGCCAGAAATTTTACCCTATAGGATGGAAGGGAAATGGTTTCTCAAAATTCTTTGGGATTAGATGAGCATAAAGTGTGGTTCCATATTACTTACCTCTAAGTCCCTGACACCAAATCAGGTGCAAGCATCACTCCCCAGGGCGTTAGGCATTTCTGGTACAGTTCTTTTTTTTTTTTTTAAGACTAATTCTTGCTCTGTCACCCAGGTTGGAGGGCAGTGGCACCATCTCAGCTCACTGCAGCCTCTGCCTCCCAGGTTCAAGTGATTCTCCTGCTTCAGCCTCCTGAGTAACTGGGATTACAGGCATGAGCCAACAAACCCAGCTAATTTTTATATTTTTAGTAGAAATGGGGTTTCACCACCCTGGCAAGGCTGGTCTCGAACTCCCGACCTCAGGTGATCCACCTGCCTCAGCCTCCCAAAGTGCTGGGATTACAGGCATGAGCCACTGCCCCCAGCCTGAGATTTTTATGGTTGTTTGTTCAGCAGCAATAGCTGACCAATACAGGAGTGGCACAAGAGAGACTGTGAAGGTCAACAGTACTTGCTAAGTGGTGGGTTGTAAGGGGTGACGGAAAGGGAAGACTCCAATGATGCCAAGATTATTGGTTTGGGTGACTGTGCTACCAGAATAGAACACGTGAAGACAGGGGGTGGAATGTGACCTAGAGCATTCCTCCAGCCCAGTCCCCTTCACCACTGCTGACTTCAACCGAGCATCCTTGACACCAGAATCTCAGCATCTCCAGAGATGGAAGGCCCTCTGAGAGGACTTGGTGAACGTCTGTCCCTTGTGAGTGATGAAGATGCCATCTAAAGGGTGGGCCTTGGTCTCCTCAGGTGGCAGGTCAGGGCCTGGCTGAGAAGCCCTGCAGGGCCAGCTTTTGATGAGCCTAGGGCACTGATTATGATGACCTGAGTTTCATCAGTTACAAAAAAGTATACAGTTGTGTGCACATCTATAACTATTTTGATATCTATAATATGCAAAACAATAACAGCAGCTGCTATCTGTGAGCCAGACACTGAGCCAAGGACATTAATTATAGTATTTGATATAGTTATCACGATAGTCCTGTAAGACGGGTCCTATTATTGCCCCATTTTATAGATGGAGAATCTGAGGATAGAGAAGTTGTGTGACTTGCCTGTGACTGTGAGGCAATGGCAGGGCTGGGATTCGAACTGAGGTCAGCCTGCTCTGGAGACCCAACATTTTTTCTCCTTATGGTGTTTTTTATTTTTCAAAAACTGTTATTGTGTATATTTAAGGTATACAACATGACGCAATGGGATGAGTATAGGCAGTGAAAAGGTTACTACAGTGAAGCAAACAACATACCCATCATCCCACAGATACTCGTTTTTGTTTTGTTTTTGTAGCAAGAGGAGCTCTTACGGTGTTTTTAAATTGGAAAGTAGTGCATCAGAGCCCACGTTCTTAGCCACTCTCCAAGTCCCCCCTTTCCACAAAGCCATTTGTCCACACTGTCCCTTGGAAGTCCACCCATGCCTGCAGACCTCATAGGCCTCGTACTGACCCCTTGGGCCTCCTGCCTCCCCACCCCTTTCTCATTGATGTGTCCACCTGGGCATGACTGTAGGGTTCTGCTGTTTGTCTTTCATCCAGGGTGAAAAGGGACCACAAGGGACTCCAGGGACCCTGCAAGTAGTGGGTACGCAGCATCTTTGACAGCTTTGTCTCTTCTCCCTAGTCCAGAGCCTGGAGCAGGCAGCCTTCACAGGGGGTCCCGAGTGTTTGGGGTCTCTGCGAATGAAGGAATGACTTTGCCTGCCATCCCGGGGCCTGCAAAGGGCCCTGTACTACTGGTCTTGAAGTCAGAAGTCTTTCGGTGGTTTCATTCTCATGACCCTTTGTTTATCTTACCTGATCTGAGCAAGAGTGGGTATTACCATTCTCATTTTAAAATGGGGAAAACTGAGGCACAAAGAGATTAAAAGACTCGACTAAGGCCACACAGTACTAGAACTCGAATGAAAACTTAAGCCCCTTCTCTGCGCTAAATGCTCTTGCCCTGGTTGTACACTGGAGTCACCTGGCGGAACGCCGAGGCTGCTGATGCTGGGACTCCACCCCAGAAAGTCTTGTGTAACTGGTCAGGGTGGCACTGGGACACTGGTAATTTTTGACAGCTCCCCAGCTGATTCTAATGTGCAACCATGGCTGGGAAGCACAACGCTAGGCCTTTATCAAATGCTAACCTGGGTGTTAAAATGGTGCCCCTCTATCAACCCCCAGCTTTCATTTCCTCATATTCCCTAAAAATACTCATGAAGACACACATCAAAGAACAAAGTCCCACAGCAGCACTGAGACGGAAGATAACAGTTCCCCAGCAGACTCCCCCCGGGTGCAGGAGGTAACATCATTAACTAAAGTGCTGTCACCAACAAACTCTTGTTGTCCAGAGAAGCTTGGTCCCTTGACCCAGAAGACCAAAAGCAAGTGGTAGCTTGAGGCTTCAGCCCCTTCCTCTGTCTGTCTCTGGCTGGTAGACAGGATCTGTCAGTACCAGCAAAACTGTGTGCCTGTGTATTAAGGCAGCTCCCATCCGCACCGCCCTTACTCCAGGCCTTGGAGATTCAGGCCAGTGCAGGGACAGGAGGAGACTGGGTAATATGCTGTGTCCTTCGAGGGATGGTGCTCTCAGGCAAAGCCCTCTGGGGCAGGAAAAAGTTTGGGGGCAGTGCGTACGAGGAACTGAAGTTTTAAAAAATGAATTGGCTGGGCACTGTGGCTCACGCCTGTAATCCCAGCACTTTGGGAGGCCGAGGCGGGCGGATCACGAGATCAAGAGATCAAGACCATCCTGGCCAACATGGTGAAACCCCGTCTCTACTAAAAATACAAAAATTAGCTAGGCATGGTGCTGCATGCCTGCAGTCTCAGCTACTTGGGAGGCTGAGGCAGGAGAATCGCTTGAACCCAGGGGCAGAGGTTGCAGTGAGCCAAGATGGCACCACTGCACTCCAGCCAAGCAACAGAGCAAGACTCCATCTCAAAAAAAAAAAAGGATTGCATCTGATCAAAGAACTAGAGCTTGACTCAGTTCTTCCTGATAATCCATGACATCAAGAGAGCATTCCGTTTTAGGCTAGCAAAGGTTACTAGGAGATTGGATGCCTGCTAAATGTCGGAAACTGGATTTGAGATGAGTTCATGAAGTCACCCTCCAGCTTTAGGTCTGAGAGGGAGACTCTGCCTCAGCAGACACCGAGCTAGCCCATGGCTGATGCACACAGCAAACACAAAAGACCAGACAGCGCCAACCTCATTCAGGATTGAGGGAGGCGCAGAGCAACATGGCATCACACAAAAATCCTGCCTAGCAGCAGAGGGGAGCAGTGGAATGTGTACCTCTGAAAATGTTAATGACAATCAACCACAGAAAAATGAAATGAAAAACTCAAGTGCAAAAAGGGGGCTTGTATGTAAGGAGAACGACAATATAGATTCTATGTTGTGTGAAAAGGCATTCGAAGGAAGGGATTGTGATTAGCTAAGCAACTCTCAGGCTGAAATGAAGTGTGAGACAGGCCCTGGGATTAGGAGAGAGCCAATGGAAACTAGAAATCCAACAGCAGAATCAAAATGAATTGGAGGCAGTAAAGGATAGGATGGGTACTGCAGAAAAAGCAATGCAGAAAATGAACTTGGAAACCACTTGGAGAGCAGAATAGATAAATAGACTAGAAAGCTGGCTACAAAGATAAATAGACTAGAAATAGAAAGAAAAATGATAGAGAAGAGAGTGGACAGCTAATCTGTGCATTAGAGAAGTTTTCAAATAGGATAGCAGAATACACAGAACAAAGAGAGCAGAGAAATAAACTTTCCCTCTGAAAACAAATAATAATAAAAATGAGTTGACTCTTTAGATAAAAAGCGTTCACAGTGTTCCAGAAGTCTCCTGCCCTGCCCCATTTTTACTTAGTGGAAGAATTTTCTTTTCTTTTATTTTTGAGACAGGGTCTCACTTTGTTGCCCAGGCTGCAGTGCAGTGACGTGATTAAGGCTCACTGCGGCCTTGACCTCCTAGGCTCAAGTGATCCCTCCACCTCAGCTTCCTGAGTATCTGGGACTACAGGAATATATCACTATGCCTGGCTAACTTTTAAATATTTTGTAGAGACAAGGTCTCACCATGTTGCCCCCACTGAATTTTCTTTTTTAGTTTCGCAGAAAAATTTAAAAACAGTTATGAAGGAACAAAAGACACAGTCTTCTTACAAAGGAACAAAAGTCTGGTTGGCCTTATACTTATTTATTTGAGGTTAAAAATTCAGAGACAGGGAGGCAAAGTCTTCATCAGTTTGAGGGGAAAAGAACGTACCTATCTGTAAGTGAAAGCAAGAGAAAGACATTTTACATAAGCAAATGTTGAAAACAAATCACTCCTACATGCTTATCTTAAAAAATTCAATGCTGCAGTTGCTAGGAAAAATAGTATGGCTGGCCAGGCGCAGTGGCTCACACCTAAAATCGCAGCACTTTGGGAGGCTGAGGCAGGTGGATCATTTGAGGTCAGGAGTTCAAGACCAGTCTGGCCAATATGGTAAAACCTTATCTCTACTAAAAATATAAAAAATTAGCTGGGTGTGGTGGCAGTCACCTGTAATCCAAGCTACTTGGGAGGCTGAGGCAGGTGAATCACTTGATCCTGGGAGGCGGAGGTTGCAGTGAGCTGAGATCACACCACTACACCCCAGCCTGGGAGACAGAGTGAGACTCCATCTCAGAAAAAAAAAATAGTATGGCGATTCTTCAAAAATTAAAAATAGAATTACTATATGATCCAGCAATTCCATTTCTGGGTATATATCCAGAGGAACTGAAAGCAGGATTTCAAAGAGATTTTGGTAAGTGGCATTATTGACAAGAGGTGGGAGCAATCCTGGCATCCACCCACAGATGAAAGGATCAACAATACGTGGTATATACATACAGTGGGATATTATTCAGCCTTAAAAATGGAAAGAAATTCTGACATATGCTGCAACGTGAATGAACCCTCAGGACATTATGCAAAGTGAAATAAGCCAGTCACAAAAAGACAGTACAGCATGATTTCACTTACGTAGGTATCTAAAGTAGTCAAACTCATACATAGAAACAGAAGAATGGTGGTTGCAAGGCGCTGGGGAGAGGGGGACGTGGGGGTTGTTTAATAGGTAGAGAGTTTCAGTTTTGCAAGATGAAAAAGTTTTGCAGACTGGTTGCACAAGAATGTGACTATACACTATTGAGCTGTACACTTAGAAATGATTGAAATGGTACATTTTACGTTATTTTTAAACTACAATTAAAAAAATAACAAAAAGTGGGCCAGGTGCGATGGCTCATGCCTGTAATCCTAGCACTTTGGGAGGCTGAGGAGGGTAGACTGCCTAAACTGAGGAGTTTGAGACCAGCCTGGGCAACACGGTGAAACCCTGTCTCTACTAAAATACAAAAGAGATTAGCTGGGCGTGGCAGCATGCACCTGTAGCCCCAGCTACTTGGGAGGCTAAGGCAGAATTGTTTGAACCTGGGAGGCAGAGGTTGTAGTGAGCCAAGATCGTGCCACTGCACTCCAGCTTGGGTGACAGAGTGAGGCTCCATCTCTAAGAAAAAAAAATATTAATAATAAATAACATGTGTGGCCAACAAAATTTATGATTTAACTCTGAGGAAATCATGGTTTAGAAGAAACAGAAGGGAAAATTGAAACGAAAACCAGGTAGACTTATGAAGTTAAGTAAAAATAAGTCTATAGTTTTGGTTATACAGTGGAATCAAAAGCCAGAAATAATCCTTGGAAGAGAAGATACTTAATTTTAAAATGTAATTTAATAAAATGTCATAGTAGTAGTGACTTAATAGTACAAGATTCAATTACTAGAGACTGGTAAACACCGGTGGGCAGGGGAGAGAAGACTGTGACACACATAGCATTCCCTAATTTTGGCCATGAGGATTCACAGGTTATCACTTCTTTCTTAAGTTTGGGTATCAGAGGAGAAAAAACAAAAGTATGCCTTTAAAATGCTAGAAGTAAACACTAGTAACTACTAGCAGAACTGAAAATAAGATATAAAAAAATAAATAAATGGGTAAGAATTACTGGGCAAATGAAAATAAAGTAGTAGTAAAAGGGAAGTATTTTTAAGATAACAATTATTAAATAAAATTATAAAGTTTCATATATAGATAAAAATACAATCCATAATAAAGAGATAACACAAAATCTTATAGACTTTATAGCATAGATGTGAATATACCTGAAGCTATTGAAACATAAGAAAAACAAAGAAACATAAGGAAAGAATCCAGAAAGGAAAAATTGTATCAGGAAATGAAACCACTAACATTCTATGGCTGATTAAATGACTAGAAAACAAATGACTTAGGTGATTCAAATAATATAATTAATAAGATTAAATCAAAACAAGCCTCATAGTAAGCTGTGATCTCGGTATAAATTTCAAAACAGAAATTGTACAGGTTGCATGCTGAGTCTAAGAATTAACAAGAACAGTTAAAAAATAGCCAACTGCTTGAATACTTAAAAGGTATTCTTCTAAAGAAAAATGAAATAAAGATATACTCAAATATACAATACCTGTATTAGGTTACCTAGGAAATAACTATAAAAACTTGTGAGATGTGGCCAAAGCTATAATGAAGGGTCAATTTATAGTCTTAAGTATTTTGGCCATTGAATAACAGAAGAAAATATATCATCTAAACCAATGTTATCCAATATGGTAGCCATTAGTCACATGTGACAATATATTGAGCACTTGATGTGGCTATCCTGACTGATATGGGCTGGAAGTGTAAAACAGACATTACTTTTCAAAGGCTTAGTATGAAAACAAGAATGTAAAATGTCTTATATTTGAAAAATGTTAACTACCTATGAAATTTCGTATACATTGGGTTAAGGAACACGTATTATTAAATTTAAAATTATGTACATAGATCACATTATACTTCTATCAGACAATGTTGATTCAAACACTTAACTCAAAAAATTAGAAAACCAACAACAGCTAAGGAAATATAAGGCCATAATACAGAAACCCCCAAATTAATTACTTAGGAAATAGAGAAAGGAAATCATAAATAAAATCAAGAAAGAAGAAACAGAAATAAAATTAGATATGAAAACAGATAGGAAGTAGATTAAAAAGTGTAATAAAAGTTATTTATAACTATGTTGATAATTTTCAAAAAATGAAATAGGAGATTCTTAAAAAAATAAATATTACCAACATGTGCTAAAAAAGAAATGACCCAGAATACACTAAAAAAATCATAAACTAAACTGAAAGTTATGAAAGAATTACCTTTACAAGGAAATCTCTAACCTTAAGATTTTTATAGGTAAGTTCATTCAAGCTTTCAAAAAATTAGTTACAAATAAAGAAGTCTACAGGCTAATCTTGCTAATGTGAATAGATGTATAAGTCCCAAGTGAAATACTAACAAACAGTTCCATTATAACCAAGTAGATTTTTATCCTAGGAAGGCGTGGATGACTTAGTATCAGGAAATCTATAAATCTAATGTATTACTTCAATAGGCTTGATTAAAAAAAAGCAGCAACACCTATCACCCTTGGAAGGAAAGATATAAAATGATTTGATTATATATATGGAAAATCCAAGAGAAGCCGTTAATAAAGATTATCATTAACAAGAGAGTTTAGTGACTAATTATTAAGAATATTTACATACAAAATTAATATACAAAACCAACAGCTTTCTTTTATGACAGAATTAACTAGTGGGATTTTAATGCACAAAGCTCATATAATAAAGCAATAAAATACTTAAGTGACATTATTAAGAAATATGTAAGAATTCTATAAAGAAAATTGCCAAACAAAACTGAAAGATTTAAGAGAATGTCTTCAACAAGTGAAGAAACATATACAATTCCTTACTGGGAAGACAGCATTGTAAAGATAGTAATTCTCTTTGAAATAATTCACAGGTTTAATATCAATCTGTATTCCATATCCCAGTGTGAACTTTTTTGGGAGAAAGGGAAACGAAGACGTGAAAAAATGATCCTAAAAGTAATTTGAACGAACAGCAAGGGCAATAAATAAAAACAAAACAACATTGGAAAGAGTTTCATTACTCTTAACTTATCCTTAATAAAGCTTTATTCATTAAGAGGCTGTAGAACTGACATCCGAATGGAGAGCTAGATCAGATAGCCTAGAAACAAATTTGGCATCTACAAAGGTTTATCACATGATCCCTCGAGGACCACAAATCAGTGGCAAAGGAAGCATTATTCACTCAAGCAACAGTGCAGGGACAGCTGTCTAAGTATCAGGAGGAAAATAATTTAGAGTCTTACTTTACACTGGGCTCTAAAATAAATTCCAGATGGAATAAAGAGGTAAATGTTTAAAAAAGGAACAAAAATCTGAAGAAAATGAAAGAGTATTTCTCATATTTCTGGACGGAGAGGGGCTTTCTTCACTGAGACAACAGAAGAATGCACCAAAATATTAAAAGGCAATTGATACTCTGAGAAAAATACATGCAATAAATGTGACAAAGGGCCAATGGTCTTACTATAAAAATAGTGTGTTCAAATTTGTAATAAAAGTACCAAATCCCTCATGAACAAATGGGGAAAGGGTATTAAGAGGTAAATCCTATGTCAAAATGTAAATTGTTAATATATATATGAAAACAACTTAATTCAGTATCAGTATAATTAAATGAATGAAACATCTTTTTCCCACTTATATTGGAAAATCTTAAAATGATAATTGTCAATCTGGTAAGGATGCAGTGAGACAGGCACTTATATATGGGCAGTGTACATTGATAACGACTTTTCTGAAAACCCTTAAAATAAGTCTTAAGAGTTCTTATCGTTTGATCTGGTAGTTGCATTTCTGGTAATTGTCAAAAGGAAATAATTTAAAATATTAGAAAAAAATCAGCTTAATGCACATAAAAATTTAACAACCTGAGCACCAAACAATAGGGGAATGATTAAGTAAATGATGATTCATGCATCCATTAAAAATTATGTTTATGTGGCGAAGTGCAATAGCTCACGTCTGTAATCCCAGCACTTTGGGAGGCTAAGGTGGGCAGATCATTTGAGGCCAGGAGCTCAAAACCAGTCTGGCCAATATGGTGAAACACCATCTCTACTGAAAATACAAAAAAAATTAGCTGGGCATGGTGGCACACATCTATAATCCTAGCTACTCAGGAGGCTGAGGCAGGAGAATCACTTGAACCTAGAGACAGAAGTTATAGTGAGCTGAGATTGTGCCACTGTGCTCCAGCCTGGGCAACAGAGTGAGCTCCGTCTCAAAAAAAAATATATATATATGTTTATGAAAAGTTTATAATAGCATGGGAAAAGTGCTTATATAATGTTAAATGAAAAAAGCAAAACTGAAATTGCATCTACCATATAATCTCATCCACGAATACATTTTTCTTAAAAGAAAAAGGAGAAATATATCATTCCACAGCAGTTGCCTCTCAATAGTGGAATTATGGATGATCTTTATTCTTTACATTTTATTAATTTATGAATTTCTCTGATTTTACGTGAATGTTTCTCTTTCTAATCAGAAAAACAGCTATTTTAAAAGTAACTGGCAGGTCGTGACCCTTTTCCTTGATTTTTTTTCATTAGGACAGTGGAATCCTACTGGTGATCCACCAGCCAGCAGTGATTCTCACGAGAAGGGTGGGGAACTGGGGTGTGAACATGCCCGGCTCAGAGGCCACCAGAACCCAGCCTGTGTGTCTCCTCTTGACACGTGTTATAGGTTGCCAGCTTTTCCTCTGGAACAAGGAGCCCTTTCTGCCAACCGAAACAAGCCATTCCTCCGGCTCTGCCCCTAACCTCAGCCTCTTGCATCCAAAAGCAGCAAGGGGCCTCAGATTGGTGGCAGCCATTTCAAAGTCTGGTATTTGGCTCTAGGTTCTCATCTGACTGGCAGGCTACCTCCCAGCAACCCCTAGTGCCTTTCCCCAAACTTTAAGGCTACCATTTAAGCCCCGTTTCCTGCCTAAAACTATTTATTGACGTACTGCTATTTCCTGCACCGGCCACATCAATAAGCCCTGAAAGCCATTCAGCCTCTCAGGTTTCTCAAGGCATTCTGGGAAATTCTTCCCACTTGGGATAACCACATGCACTCTGGCATGGTGGAGCCCAGTGGCCAGGCCAAAAACAGCTATATACAGGCAAAGGGGAAAAAACACCCCCACCCCACCCAGTGGCGCAAGCCACCCCAGGGAGATGCTGCTGGAGGGGTGGGGTGGAGGGTGGTCAAGGCACAAGGACCGTGGTGCATCTATTTTTACACTTCCCAAGGGAGACAGGCAGCCCCCATCAATCCCTGCAAACTCATCCTCATTTCGGGCTCCCTCTTTGAAAATGAACGACCCAGGGAAATTTGCCTATCCAAACGCTATGTCCCCAGTGACCCTGGTTTGTTTCTGTCCAGAGAGGTGGCTGCTGTTGCCATCTCTCCAGTGGGGAGGAGAAAGTGCACTTTTATTTACTGCTAGCAGGAATTTTCTTTTCCTTGAGAAGCTGGGATACCCCGTGGGAGGGGCAGACCACGGGGAGCAGTGGGAGCTCAGCAGCCGCGAGTCAATCCAGGCATTCTTCTCCCGGGCAATTGGCTGAAGGGCTTAAAAAACATATTTGACAGAATTCTGTACATTGAAAAGAGGAAACTAATTTTCCAACAAAAGTTGCTTTATTTTTTATTTGGCCCCCACTTTCCTTCTTTCATGTTTCTGTGCCCTCGTTCCCTCTTTAGGGAGGCCTCCCTGGCTGTCCCCTCCACCGCAGTCCTGGGACTCCTCATTCCCACTCTGCTATGCTTCCTTCCCAGCCCTGATCACCTCCACTAGGTCTGATGTGTGTTGAGGATCGACTTTTTGCTAGAAGAGTTTCCTTCCGTAGCACCTGTTCTTATCAGCAGTGAAGCAGAGGGCTGGGAATTCCCAAGCCTAGGGCTGACCTGCAGCATGGAACCCAGAGACGCTGTGACACATCAGGTTACCCCTGGCCCGAGAGAGGACCCTGAATATTCCCTTCTGCCCTTCTCTGGAACTGCTGAGCTCCAGGAAACCTCAGAATCCTTACAGAAAAGGATTCAGTGATGTTAAGCCACCTTAAGTTGGTTCCTGTGATTTGGGACAAAAAGAACTCATCAATACAATGGGCTTCTCCTAGGTGAACAAAATAATGGTCTCCTGGGCCCCGGGGAGGAGGATGGGACTGGGGCCTGGATGCTGGGGATTGGATGGTGAGGGGCAGAGTCAGAGAAGTGGGCACTGAGGCTGGGTGGCCAGTGCTTCTAGCAGAGTTGGAATCAGGATAGGAGGAGAAGCAGGGAAGGGTGATCTGGTTATCACCTGTGTCCTGGGTGGCAACCCACGAGCCCTGCCTCTCACATGCCCACTCAGGGCAGCATTGTGGAAGGTCTTGGTGTCAATCTGATCGGGTCAGGGAGAACTCCTTGGCTTTTAAATGAGTAACATAGACAATGTATCTAGTGCAAAGCAGCTGTTGAGTAAGTGGCAGAGAGACTTTCTGGTAGTTGTATCCTGAGTCATTCCATCCATCAAAGCCTGCCCCAGACCTGGCTGCCCCGACCCCTGGCAGTCTGCACGTTCAGCCCCAGCTAAGGGGCATGTCTGCTGGAATACACTCACAGCTGACCATCATGCCACGTCATGGCCACAGCTGCCAGTCTTGGCTTGGTCCTGCAGGGCCCTGAGGCCTGGCCCTGGGGACTCAGCCATACCCAGACTCTGGAGCAGTGAGAATCTGACCTGCATGTCACTGTGCACTCTGGCAACAGTCTGTGGTGGCTGTACATCTTGTCTGGAGGGAGATGGGGACCACGTGGGTACTGGGCTGCAGCCTCCACCCTCGGACAAGGTTGCTTGCTCTGAGTTCTGATGCCAGCTGGACCTTGAACCACTCCCTGGGTTTGGGTGTGTCCCTTTTTAGGTGGACTTGAACCTTTCCCCAAGTACCCCTGACCCCCCTGGCCCATGACGCAGACACCCACCACCCAATGCCCAAGTCCTGGTCACTCTACTGCTTCACTCCGCTCTGCCCTTAGACACTGACGATTCTTGGACACTGTGACAGAAACCATCTCAGACTAGCTGAGGAAGCATACGGGCCTGGGCTCTCTGACATGGGAGGTCAGCACAAGGGTACAGCGTGTCCCCAGGGCTCCAACAGCAACCTCAGGGCTGCTCCTCCCCTCTCTCCTTCTCTCCCTTGTCTTGGATTTGACTTGCATGTTGATTGCTTTTTCTGCTACCACAGACAGGGTCTCCCTTTGCCATGGCTAAGATGGCGGTCAGCAACACCTGGTCTCTCTCATAATGGTTCCTGAGCCAAAAGGGAGACAGAGCCCCCACTCCCCAAATGTCAAATCCTCAAATCTGAGGGAAGGATTCTGATTGGCCCTGCTCATCACTGTGGCTGTGGTAAGATGGGGTTCCTTGATTGGACAGAACCAGGTCATGTGGCCATTCTGTAGCTGAGGCAGGTGGGTTCGGTGACAGATCCCTGGACTACATGCAGAAATAACAGCTGCCCCCTGCAATCACAGGCCTTACCTAGGACCATCGGGTGGCTGTCACAGGTACTTGACGCTCCTGAGCATCATGTCAAATTCCCAGTGTGCTGGTGACTGCTGCCCTTTCTATCACACCCAAAAGAATGAAGAGGGAGTGATATTATGGGGATGATCTTGAATCCGCTTTAATCAATGGACGTGACAATCATGCCCCAAATGACGATCCTTTAATTATCATTAATAAAAAAATTACTAGACACATTCTGTGTGACTGATGGTTTGTGACACGGTGGCTGGAAATGCTTTCTCCCCAGCAGTTGGCTCTAGACAAAGGGCACACACTGTGGTTGGGAACAGCCATCAGCCACTTCCAGCTAAATCTAGATCACTCCGGAGACATTTCCAAGTTTCCCAGGCTATGAGCACCCAGCATATTTCTATTGGCAAAATCAGGTCAGGTAGGCTCAGCTCTGCTGATCCGTAGGAGGGGACAGGGAGGCGGGGGGGATGGCGCTGGGCTGCAGCAGAGAGAAGCTGGAAAGTCAGGCTGATCCAGTGGGAATTCTGTCTCACACTTATGCAGGCGCGAAGTCTTATTCTCAGGCAAGGGAGCCAGCACCTGCTGTGGCTGTGGCCTTGAAAAGCCCTCAAAAGAGGCTGGAAGTTTTCCTTTGAGCCTGAGCAGAAAGAGAAGGCTGGATGGTCTGATAGATGAGGAATGCCAGTGGGATGAGCAGGAATTCCTCAAAGCAAGGTGTCACTGGACTCAGCCTCAGGAAGGACATTAGTACCCCTCACCAGGTTAAGGGGCAAGAGAGGGCTGAAGTTCCTAGGCTTGAGGGCAGCCCTCAGTGATCACACACTTAGTAGCTGGTGCCCGTGCTGGTGCCCTGGTTTCTGCTGCCTGCCTGATCTCCCTGTCACCGTCTCTCCATACCTCTACACAGCTCTCTGCCTTTCCAGGCACTTCTGTGGCGCACACAGCTCACTGGAGGATGAGGCTCCTTGATCTGCCTTCCTTCTGAGGTTGATAGGGCTGGAACCCAGGTCTCTGATTCTGGGCTTGGTGCTCTTTGGATCCCCCAAGGATCATGTTTGAAAAGGCCATCACAAAGACACGACAGCCACCCTCCCCTGCCTTGCATTTCCCTCCAGGTCCTCAGAGGAGAGGGCTGAGCTGTTGTCTCTGCAGAATTGGGATTCTCCCTGCCTGGCTGCCATCCTGCCCAGGAGAGAGGGCGAGGGCTTAGACACAGGTGTTTGCTAGCCTTTGGCCCCGGCACAGGTGGTAGGTCTTATCCATGATGTAAAGCCCTTGGTGGAAACCGAGGGGCTGCGCTCACTGTAGCCTCTGCCTGAGGAGCAGGCCAACCATAGAATAAAAGCCTGGCCAATGCTGGCCAACTGCTGTGACTCTGTGACCCCATCTATAAAATGGAAAGTCATCACGTGACTGTCAGGCCAGTCACTGTGCCTCTGCATCCTTATCTGTAAAACGAAAGAGACCTTTGACCTGTGCCCAGGTGACAGAGTGGTGCAAACAGATGTAATAACCCTTCCTAACTAGCAAAAGGTTCCTGTGTCCATATTCTGCTATGTGAGAAATGGAAGCATAAGGTGGACAAATGTCCTGTCCAAGGTTTCCCGTGTGAGGAACTGGGAGCTGGTGCCAGAATTCAGCTTATCCAGGTTTTGGAGATTCCCAGAGTCTTCTCCCAGGTTTCCACCTAGACCAGGTTCTACTAAGAAGGGTGGATCTCCAACCCCAGGCAGAAATGGAATCTGGGATCCCTCTGCTCTGGAAGCAGCTGGAAGCTGAAGAAATGACTTTTGAAACCCTACTTTCAATGAGTGGCCCAGTTACTTCTGAAATTGTCCGGAAGGCTGGCTTTAAAAATAGACGAGTATACAGGCATTATTAAACTATTTATAGAATTTGAGAAAACCCCTTGAAATGCTCACAGAAAGATTTGACCTATAACAGGGATTCCGTAATGACTTGGTCTGATGCTCACATCCACCCACAACTTTGAACTTTGCCACAGACGAAGTCCTTAAAAGTCATGTTAACATTTATGTGGCGTTATCCCTCAAGGAAGTTGCAGTGGGAATGCACGCATCTTTTATCAAGCCATATCCCAAAATGTCTACTGGACAACAGTCGAGGAACAGGCAGGGGTGGGGGGAGCCAGGATAGAGAAGGACACAAAGTCCAGGTGCCTTGGGGGAGGCCGTCATTGGCATCTGTGAAATGGTGATCCTGGCTTGTGCCTGCCTCTGGAGACCATATGGGGATAGAGACCTGGAAGTGACTGTTGTGCCTGTCATTTCTGCAGACGTGGATGGCAGCTGTTTGCACCACGCTCCGTCTGAACAGGCCCCTCTCTCACAGCATGCCATTCTGTGTGGTTCTGCCCCACTGGACTCAGTGAGGTCTGTTCTGAGCAGTGCCACAGGGGTGGGGGTGGCCCTGAAGGACGTGCTCAGGCTTTCTCCATGAGGTCTGAGATTGGGTCTGAAGACTGGACAGGCTCCTCGTGTTATTCCCCAGGAGGCCTGGGCCACCTGTGGGGATGGGTGAAGGGCAGTTGAGTGGGCAGACTCAAAGCTCCTAGATCCCAGGCAGAGGCCCTCTGCCAGGTCTGTTTCAAGTGGTTGAGGACACGCCTGAGATTGAGTTTGGGAAAGCAACTCTTCTGTTAAAAATACATGAAAATCACTAGTGTGTCAAGATATGCATGATGGGTTTGAACTCCAGACAGGCCTGGGGGAGGCGCCCTGATCCGACTCCCACCCAGCCCTCGGACCTGGGCAAGCCCCAGACCTTCCATCGTCTTATGTTCCCCTCCAGAAAAGGGAAACAGGGCTAAAGACAGTGATGATGAAAACGCCTGGCCAGGGGAGCTCCTCAGTAAATGCCTGCTCCTCCTGCTTCCCTGGCCTTCCCAAGATGGAGCCCAAGGACATGGATGTGTAGGGGGTTATCTGTGTCAGGTGTGACGAGGTAGCCTGGCTGATCTCACTCCATGGTCAGAGTATGGTGGGCACTGGAGCCAGCAAGAAGGAAGGTGCCTCTGCAGACAGGAGGGAGAACAGTAGGTGGCTACTGACCTCAGGGGACTGAGGATGGGGGAAGTGATGGGCTGGCTGGAGTGGGGGCTGATGTTCTGGCTGGCCCTTGTTTTGCCTGCATGTTTTATTTCCTCGGCTAGACTGCAAGCCTCTTGGGAATCTTATTCCTCTTTTCCTCTCTCGAGTATCTGGCAGAGAGTACAGCTGGGTATAAAACAGCAGTTTGGGGACTCGTGTTGACCAATGTATGAATGGAGGCCATCAAGATATTTCTGATGATAGGTATGCTGACTGTGAAATACTTGTAGAGTGGGGAAGAAAAATCCATCCTGTCACCATGCATCCTGAGGTGCCCCACCTTCACCCCACGGTGGTTCTCTAACCAGAGCCAGGGATCCCTTCCTCCGGCCGCTGAAAAGCTGTGCACACGCACCTCCTTCAAGTCTCAGTCTACGTGTCTTCTCCTCCCAAAGGCCCCCTGCCTTCTCTAAGTAGGCCCTCCACGCTTGTGACGACCCTCACCGTGTGGAGTTGACTCTTCTGTGTGGCCCCATCGTAACTGGAAATGACAAACTTGTAGGTTTATGTGTTTAGTGATTGCCTCTCCCACTTGGATTGCAAGTTCTGCGAGGGCAGAGGAACTGTCTGCTTTATTCAGCGATGTACCTGCTGCGTCTGGTATTCCTGAGGCCACTGGAGGCCCTCAGTGTGCATCTGTTAACTGAATAGATGGATGGGGGGCTACAAGGCAGTGGCAACTCCAGGGAGGAAATAATTTTGGAGCACAGAGTGAGGTGGGCTTCTGGCCTCTATACTAATGGGTAAGTTCCTGGCTAGATCTGAGCTTGGCCAGAGAAGGCATGAAAATGAAATCACTCTGGCTTTGGGCTATTACAGAAGTTTCCTAGGAGAAAGAGAGCCTTCTAGGATGGGAAATTCATTCTGTCCTTATTCAGGTGTCCATTCATGTTAAGGTGGATAGAAGAGAAAACTGAGTCCTCACCAACATGGGATCCAGCAGGACCCAAGAGAGAACAGGAGCACTGAGATCCAAACTGCTCTAGTGAAAGACCAGAAATCCAACATCTGGGGGCTTTTTGACCTTGGGTAAGTTATTTACCCCACTGGGCCTCAGTTTGGGCATCTACAAAATGGGGCTGATTCTACTTGTCCCATCAAGCCCATAAGTTGTTGTGAAGATTGAACTAGGCAAGAGATATAAAATCCCCTTGTGAACTGACAGTATTCTACAAAATTGTGTGGTTTGTCTTTATAGCCAGAGACTATACCTTGCTTATTACCCCCTAAAAATCTGGCTTGGTCCTGGCCCTGCAGAGCTCAGGAAGACTTTCTGAACTGCTCCATGTGACCGAGGCTGCTGGCTGGCACCACTCACCTTCTCCTCTCACAGCCCTGCTGACCCAGCCACCTCCTGTCAAGTCACGTGCTGGTAGCAGCGAGAGGAGGCTCCATCTGCCTCAAGATTACAGCATTCTTGCCTCATCTTGGCACTACTGACATTTTCAGTCAGCTCATTGGTTCTTGGGGGGTACTGTCCTGTGCACCGTAGGCCTCTACCCACTTGATGCCACCAGAAGCCTCTACCTTCACCTCTGGTTATGTGAAAGCTCCAAATTATGTTGCCATGCATCTGCTGGGGGCAAAATAACTCCTGGTTGAGAACCACTGCTGAGAGCGACAATGGTGCCCACTGCTCCCACCCATGGGACTTCTCAGGACACAGCAAGATCCAGAGGTACTGAGAACTATTGGGAAGCATATCCAGAGAGGGGGCTATAATGTAAGGCCTGGGGGTGGGGATGCACCTCGAAACTGCCTTTAGAAACCTATAGGCTGCACAGGACACACGCCAGCATCCCACACAGCTACCTCATGGGACTCGGAACTCAGCACTGTGCCAACTTCACACATGCTCAGCAGTGAGTGCAGACGACCTTCCCCCTGCATTGAACCTGCAGACTGCAAGCACTTTCCCACTTGTAGAGGACAGACAGGGAAGCAGGGTTTTCAAAAAAGCATGAGCCCTTATGTGTGATGAACTCAAAACCCGAGAGGGTTACATCAAGCCTGGGCTCTGGGACTGACAGCTCCAGGCTTCAGTTATGATGGCAGCACCATAAGCAAATTCCCTCCCAGGAGTCTGACTGTGTCTTTAAATGTGAACGGCTTAGTATGCTTAACACTTATTTGAGGGTTCCTTGGACAACAGATAATTCAACTGCGTTTACCAGATGACGTTAACAAATACCTCCCACGCCAGTGTCCCCAGATAAAAATAACTCCAGCTCCCTCACAGGTCTGCGGAAGGAAAGGACAGGAAGCTGGAACTATCAGTCCTGTCTGGCACCTCCTCACCTGCCTGCTTGCCCCTGGTGGCACTGGCTCTGCCGTGGGCAGAGGAAGTGCTACCCAGGTGATCAGAGATGCTCTCACTGTGGTCAGAGGAGCAGAGAGGCCTGGCAGCATCTCTTTCCACCTGCTACTGGCTTTGTCCACCACCAAGGGCTCTGCTTCCTCGGCAAACATCCAAGGAGAGTGCAGAGTACCAGGAGAGCTTGAGCAAGTCATTCGGCCTTGCTGAGCCGCATCTGGAGAATGGGGTTAGTAAGATGCTCCCTGCTACCTCACACAGGTACTATGAGATCTAAATGACGGATTCTTGTTTTACAGGGAGAAACCCAGGGAGGCCTTAAAGTGCAGGCCTCATTGGATGGATCTGATGAACTCATGGAAGGGCTCTTTCTGCCTCGAAGCATCCCCCCACCCCAGAATTCCACAGTGCCTGAGGTCACCCCACTAATACCACACCATAAGGATAAGGCTCTGTCTCCCCAGCAAATTCCCAGTCAACTCACAAGGTAAAACATCAACTACAATTCATGCCAGCACAGTTCAAGGGATTAGAACTCAGAAACTTGGCCTTTTTTTGAGATGGAGTCTTGCTCTGTCACCCAGGCTGGAGTGCCGTGGTACGATCTTGGGTCACTGCAACCTCCGCTCGCTAGGTTAAAGCCATTCTGGTGCTTTAGCTTCCCGAGTAGCTGGCATTACATGAGCACACCACCATGCCCAGCTAATTTTTGTATTTTTAGTAGAGACGAGGTCTCACCATGTTGGCCAGGCTGGTCTTGAACTCTTGGCCTCAACTGATCTGCCCACCTCGGCCTCCCAAAGTGCTGGGATTACAGGCACCCAGCCAGAAACTTGCCCTTTTATGAGAAAAACAGGACTGAGACAAATTGGGTTTGAAGGGAGGAAAATTAGGGATAGTCTAGATATTCCTTATAGGGTGGTGCTCTGGGAAATCATATCCAGGGTGGCTGATCACAGGAGACCTTGGAGTCCACAGGGGACCCTGACAAGTCTGTTGGAGACCCGGGCGGAGGGAGGCCACTGCTGCAGACGGCTGACGTGGCCTTTTTGCTCTGGGCTGGGTACCTCCGATTCCAGTTGTCAGAAAAAAGACCTGAGCTCTGTCAGGGATGGAAACTGCAGGTCTCCAACCCAGACTCACTAAGTGCAGACAGGGGAAACAATTCCCTCCACACAAGTCCCTCACATCAGCTACCCGAGGGATTTTGGTAGGAGTGCACTTACTAATATCCCAGAAGCTGCGAGTATGTAAAAGAGGCAGGAGTGTTCTAAGTTCTTCTCCCCTGGGCAGCCATGGGCTGGCTTTGCCTGTTCCAAGTCCTTCTCTGCTTAGGTGGCTGTGGGGTTGAGTGCAGAGGCAGGTGTCATGGGATGGCAGAAGTTCACATGGCCACTTCTTTGTTGTTATGTCCAGTTGAGAAACTGCTTTCTGTTCTCACCACCTCCAGCTTGCTCCCTCTGTCTGCACACAGGCGCTGACTGATCCATAAACATGCAGAATGATGAACACATTAGCCAACTTCAAAAATGGGCATTTGGGCTGGGTGCGGTGACTCACGCCTGGAATGCCAGCACTTTGGGAGGCAGAGGTAGGCACATCACGAGGTCAGGAGTTTGAGACCAGTCTGGCCAACATGGTGAAACCCCATCTCTACTAAAAATACAAAAATTAGCTGGGCTTGGTGGCACACACCTGTAGTTCCAGCTACTTGGGAGGTGGAGGCAGGAGAATTGTTTGAACCCAGGAGACGGATGTTGCAGTGAAATAAGATCACACCACTGCACTCTAGCATTGGCGACGGTTTGAGACTCTGTCTCAAAAAAAAAAAAAAAAAAAAAAAAAATCAACCCCCCCCCAAAACTGGGCATTCAGGTGTTGCTTCTCTTCTCTGTCCTGAGCTGTAGTTCTAGTAACTTCCAGCACAGGAAAGATGGTCCCTGGCTGAGAGCTGTGGGCGCCAGGCAGCTCAGCTTTCCCAGGGTGCAGATGGTGAAGACTTGTGTTGGGGAAAAAAAAACACAAAAAAGAAAAAACCCTGTTTTCCATAAACATTAAACTCTTACACTAAACCCTCCCTCAAGGGAGAGGGTTTCTCCTAATGGTCTGAAATTCTTCCCAACACAGAATTCTTAGTCATCAGGCTGGTAACAAAAGAGAAAGTGTACTCAAGTGCTGAGCTTGATTCTGGGGAGACAGAGGAAGGAGGACTAGTTACATTTCTAGCTTAAAAAGCTCCTGGGGAAAATAGGACCACCCACCCATCTGAAAGAGCCTGGGATACAGGCACCTCTTTGCAAGGCATTTTAAGAAGCCCAAATAAGATGCAACTAAGAAGTGACCTTTTTCCCCAGTGGGCGTCTTCGTCCAATGGAAGCACTCAGTGCAGGCTTTCTTTTATGTGAGACTCCCTTAAAATACTCGTGGTTAGATGAGAAGGTGAAGTACAGGCTTGTCTGTAATCCCAGCACTTCGGGAGGCCAAGGCAGGCGGATCACGAGGTCATGAGTTCGAGACCAGTCTGGCCAGCATGGTGAAACTTTGTACTAAAAACACAAAAATTAGCCGGGCAAAGTGGCGCACACCTGTAGTCCCAGCTTCTTGTACAGGCCCATGAGATGGCCCATTTTTCAAAAACTGCATTATCAGAACCTCAAGAACTTGTGACCTTGGAGAAATCAGATTGTGGGGGGAGGCTAAGGTCCACCAGCAGGCTGCAGGGCGCTCTGGAGGGTCTCAGGAGCAGGAGGAGAATGGTAGTTATGGGGGCTGATGGCCTCCATGCTCTGATGAGCCTCTCTGGCAACTACGTCATGGTTTGACACAGTATCCTTCAAGTCAAAGGTAAGCTTGCCAGTCCAGGATCAAAAAACCTGGCCAGGAGTAATGCCACCTGCTTACAAAAGATGGCTTATTCCTAAGGTGAAGGTGACATCTATTTACAGGAAGCTAAGGCAAAATTAACCACTTAGGATTACCATGTTCTATCAGGGATCCTCACACAGGACTCGCGACAGCTAATTTGGAGTCTACAGCCATCCATCTATCTATCTACTCACCCACCCGTGACCCATCTATCCACACATCCGCCTCCCACTCACCCACGCATCCCTCCCTCCACAGATGCTCGTGGGCCTCCTCTCTGCCAGGTGCTGACTTGAATGCAATACACACAAAGGGCCTGGGGGAAGGAAGAGCCTAAGCTGCCTTCTGAGATCTACTGAACAATCAGGTAAACCTCCAGAGTTCCCACACGCTCCAGTCTGACAGGCATCTCCAGAGGGCATCTGCTTCGATCCCACCTGCCTTCAATCATCTGGGTGGTTTGCAAATCTGTCCTATTTTTAAAGCTATTTTGGGAAGAATGTCCCCAGACTTCCCTCTGCTTCCAAGTTTCCCTTCTACCCCCCACCTCAGGCAGTTGGCTACTGAAAGGTCAATCCCCCCACTCAACCTATCTGTGGAGAACTAGCCATAGCCCAGCTACCCCTCCCCGAGCCCCAAGACCCTTTGCCTAACCTGGGGAGGCCGGTTTGCTGTGTGGAAGTTTAGCTGAGGGTCTTAGCTCTCGAGCTGCAGATGGCCTTTAGATCTGGCTTCCCCACCACCCTGTCTTTCCAGCACTGCTGTGCAGAACCCTCACTGATTCTGTGCCTAATGTGACTTAACACTGTTCAAAGGCTCACCCATCCTTCAGCTTGGAACCAAGCCTGGCAGGAATACATCTGTCAAAGGAGCAGCAAAAGATGTGAGTGGTATTGACTGCATATGTCTAGGAGGAACCAAGCTGGGGGCTAGAATGGGAAAGTGAGGTAGAATGGCCCTGAGACATTGCCTTGGGGGGCTGAGAGCCACCCTTTGGGCTACTAGTCAGAAGACCCAAAGGATCCCAAGGTGGTACAGATTTCCCTGCCTCCTCTGGGGAGATGGGGATAGGGATGAAATCTTCTGTAGGGCAGAAGAGACGGTAACAGGTGTTTAATTTTTGGTATCCCACTGCCAGCACTGTGCGGGCGGGTGGCTGGCAGACTCAGGATCTTATCTACAAGGCTGGGCTGTGTGATACAGTCCTGTGGTCCGTGTATTGGCTGTCTGGAAATCAGGCTCTTCCCCAAAAACGTTCCCACTTTCCTGGGGAAATGGCACTCAAGTTGGATAAAACTGGGGTGGGCTGCCATTTTGAACTCATCCATTTTCCTGTTTGGGCATCTGCATGGCAGCCTCAAAGAAGTATTAGGGAGCAATTTTAGGGAAAAGTCAATAAATGAAGATATAAACTTGAGCTGGGCTAGTTGTTAAGAAAAGAGAGGAGGGGAAGGGGGCACACGAGAAGCGCCCTGGAGCCTGTGGCCCCCCTGGCATGTCACCATGCCAAAGGATTCTGTTTCCTGAGCTATCGTCATGGAGGCAGGAAACATTTTGTCAGAAATACAGAGCACAAAATACAGCGGGCGCTAAATACTTAATCCTACTGGCACCATGCTACCGAAGCCAGAGTTGTAAATGGCTGTGGGAAAAGGCCTGGGTTCTATAAAGCCACAGGGAGCAAAGCTAGCCCCAGGCGCCGATCCTATCCTCCCTGTCAGTTTCCCGGAAGCTGAAATTTAAGCCTTACCAAGGAAGAAAATGATAAAATGACGCCATTTTCCCATGAAATGTCAAGAGGCTTAGAGGGGATGGGGCTGCAGACTGCCTTCCCTGCTTCTGCCTGGCAGGGCCTCTTGGTTTATAAGGACAATTACTTGTCTCTCCTGAGCCCTCCCCTGTGCTAGCCTGCAAGAGGATCCCAGGGAAGGGGCAGTGGCTGTAGTCTCTCTCCTGCGGTTTGCCTGTTGTGACCAGGGTGGGGTCAGAGCCCCGTCATCAGCCACCCATTCAGAACTCTGGACAACTGGAGACACAGCTTCTGCTCGACAGCAAGCAGCCTGTGCACCATAGACCCTCACCCTCTGGAGATGGCATCCTGCCTCGTGGTTTTACATGCTACCTAATGGCTCCCAGAGGCTTTTTTCTTTTTTTTTTTTTCAACTGTACTTTGGGCTCTGGGGTACATGTGCACATCCTGTATCCTGTAGGATTGTTGCATAGGTACATACATGCCATAGTGGTTTGCTGTCTCCACTCCCCCCATTCCCCTGTTGCCTACATCAGGTATTTCTCCCAGTGTTATCACTCCTCATCTTCCCCACCCGCCCCATCCCTCCCCTCCCCTCCACTCCCCCACCTACCCCAGTGAGTGTTGTTCTCTTCCCTGTGCCCAAGTGTTCTCATTGTTTGTCACCAGCTTATGAGTGAAAACATGCGGTGTTTGGTTTTCTGTTCTTGTGTCAGTTGGCTGAGAATGATGGTTTCTAGATTCATCCATGTCTCTACAAAGGACATGAACTCATCGATTTTTATGGCTGCATAGTATTCTATGGTGTATATGTCCCACATTTTCTTTGTCCAGTCTATCATTGATGGGCATTTGGGTTGGTTCCAGGTCTTTGCTATTGTAAACAGTGCCACAATGAACACACGTGTGCATGTGTCTTTTTATAATAGAATGATCTGATTTATA
>CAUYLG010025693.1:0-76678 GCA_963573385.1 Cacajao melanocephalus
CCTGCCTGTAATCCCAGCTACTCAGAAGGCTGTGGCAGGAGAATAGGTTGAACCTGGGAGGCAGAGGTTACAGTGAGCTGAGATCACGCTACTGCACTCCAGCCTGGGTGACAGAGCAAGATTCCATCTCAAAAAACAAAACAACAAGAAGAGCTAATGATCCTAAATATATACGCACCCAATACAGGAACACCCAGATACATAAGGCAGGTTCTTCATGACTTACAAAGAGACTTAGACCCCTGAGTTCTATCCACAGCTCCCCAAAGTTTTTAGGTTAAGAACCACTGCATCTAGAACAATCTGAATCAACCCTCTCCTTTCTCTGGTGTTCTTCTGCCTCCTATAGCAAAAGCATCTCATTTCACTTTAAATTACAACTGATTAGCTACAGTTGAAAGCATTGCAAAGCAATTATAAGTTACACATTAAGACTTTTAAAAAAATTAGTGGAAACTTTGGAAACATTATCCAAAGAATGAAGTTGAGTACACAGTGAGTTTTTTCTGTCCATTTGTTTTCTACCTATTTTTGGGACTGAGGATTTCTAGCTTAGGCTCTCAAAATTAATGCAAACCGTGATCTGTAACTTTAGCTTATAATTATTGTTTGAACCAAATTGTTCTTCTGCCTGATATGGTTATTGATTATCATATGATTATCTACTCAACATCATTTCCTCTGCAAGTGCTTCCTTTGCTCTGTGGAAATGACGTCACTGATTGAATGTCCTTCCAGAAGGGGTGATTTGGACTTCTCTGTCCTCTTCTATTCAGCTGCTGAAGCTCTTGTATTCAGGATACCACCCTCTCCTGCCTTGACTCCTACCTCACTAGCTTTCTCATTGTCCTCTGCTAACTTATTATCCTCTCACTGGTTTCAAACTAATAGACTGCCCCTGGACTTAGTTTAGGCTTCCTGTCTTGTTTGTATCCTTTCCTTGGGTGATCTGGTCTAAGCCTTTGTAAACCATGTATTTGGTGATAATGCAGAAATTATCTCTGATCCTGACCTTCCTGTGTTCCAGATTCCCATCTGTCCATTTCACATGTCCAATTCAGCAGCTTATGAATATCTCAAGTGGAACATCAGCAAAGTTATCACCTTTACTCTCCAGCTTTGTTGTTGTTCTAGACATCTCAATTTCAACAGACGCCAAATTATCCATACAGTAGCTCAAGCCAAAACAATTACAAGACATTCCAAATTTCTTCATTCTCAGTTTAAGGGCACTTAACCCCCAACAACTGCAAATTCTGATGGCTAATCCTCCCTCCTGAATCTGACCACTGTTTACCATCTCTGCTTCCGTTACGTCTGCTGAGGCTCCACCATCTCTGATATCACCTCTTACCTGGATTGCTGCAATAGACTCCTGACTGATTCTTTTCCTCTTGCCCCCATTACCTACTCTCCAGAGTGATCTTTCAATTGTGCCATCCCCATGCTTAAAACCTCCAATCACTTCCCATTGTTCTTAGAATAAAATTCCCACTCTTAAATGGTCCACGAAGCCTCACATCACCAGTTCCTGCAGACCTTTTGGACTTCAGCACTTACCGCTTTCCCCTCACGGACTGAATTCCAGCCACACTGGCTGTCCTTCTGTCTGAATGTCCCAAACTTGTCACCTGCTCAGGGCCTTTGCACTTCCTGTCTTATCTTCCTTAAACCCTGATGCTGTCATCATGTTTCTTTGCTAGAGTTTCTCACCATGCAGGACTCAGCTCCTTGCCACTTCCTCAGTGATGTCTTGACCTCTGAGCAGCCTTATCAGTCACTCAACATTCCATCGTCAGGTTTGGCTTCTCCATAGCACTTAACAGTTGGAGTTTTGTTGTTCATTTTCATGCTCCCTTGTCTAGTGACTGTCTCTTCCCTTGAACACATGCCCAACAATAGCAAAGCCTTTTGAAACATATTTGCCCTTGAATCTCCAGCACTTAGAATGATGCCTGACACATAACAATTGCTCAATAAGTACTTGTTGACCAATATGGAGAAATGATTGGGCTACTATACATTTGTTTTGTTCTTTGAGTACCCTTAATGACTGGACATCAGAGTTAGTGTGGATGTTAAGGATACTTATCTCTGACCAAGACACACAGCAGTGTTGCTGGGACCATTTGTGAATTTTATCCAAAGGCTTGTATTGAAATTTGGTACACATTTATACCCAGTACAAGACTTTATATATTCAGAGACAATTTTTCCTCTAATTTATTTGATTTCCTTATTTTCCTTATATATACATATATCATTTTCTTTTTTATTTCTTTTCATTTTTTTCATTCATTTACTTATTTATTTAGAGACAGAGTATCACTCTGTCACCCAGGCTGGGGTGCAATGGCATGATCTTGTCTCACTGCAACCTCTGCCTCCCAGGTTCAAGCAATTCTCATGCCTTAGCCTCCCAAGTAACTGGCATTACAGGTGCCTGTCACCACCCCCTACTAATTTTTTGTATTTTTAATAGAGACGGTGTTTTATCATTTTGGCCAGGCTGGTCTTGAACTCCTGACCTCTGATGATCCATCCATTTTGGCCTCCCAAAGTGCTGGGATTACAGGCATGAGCCACTGTGCCTGGACTATCATTTTCTTTTGAAATTCAACCTTTACTCTGTGCCTTTACTGGGGCAGACACTGGGAACTTTTAAGGCACTATGTACCCTCATAAGCTTCTGCTCTAGGAAGAGGACAGGGAAATTCCAGTTGTTGGGTTTAGAACCTACTCTGAAGATGGCTTTTGGGAAACAGTGGTGAGGAAAGTTGGATAAAGTTCCAAAGGAGCAGCTGGAGAAAGTCAGACTCACGGTTGGGGCAGTGGGCAGAGAACACTCTAGGTAGAGGAAGAAGCACATGTGAAGGAATGGGATAGTGAGTGTCTAGTGTTTCTAGGAAATCATAGGACATTCATCAGGTCTGAGGTTTATCCTGGAGGAGAGAGTTGTAAAAAGAGATAAGACTGATGAGGCCAGCAGAGGAGAGAGCATGAGGAGAACAAAGGTAATCATCAAAGATTTATCAACAGAGAAAAACACAGTCGTGTTTGCATTTCAGGCAGATCATTCATAATTGTTGGATGATGGCTTAGAGGGAGTGATGACTGAAAATAGGGGAGTTATCTGTTCAGGACCAAAATTTGGGACCAGAGGTGGGAGAGAGGACTCATTATGTCAGTTCCTGGAGTAAGAAGCAATTTGGAACCTGTAATAAGGACAATAAAACACGGGATGCCCCCATTCTGTGAAGTGCACTAAGTGTGGTCTCCGAAGAGAGAGACATGTGTGACTCATTTTTGTCTGGGGCACTACCCTGGCCAAATTATTTCTCATATTCTGTGATTAGACAAAGAGATATAACTTTTAAATTTTTAGATTTTTCTATCTTTGGTTACCTCTCTCAGTTGATCCTATAGTTCCATTGCATAATCCAACAGGAGGAAGCTCTTTGGTTCCCAAACATTTTCATCAGTCACCAGACTGGTCCCTGAGTAACCTCTGAGTAATAAGGGGTTTACTGACATTCCAGCCATTAAGCTGCCTCTGTATGACAATTGAATTATGTCCTATAATTGTCCCCCAGGTTGAGACCAGGTCTGGTCCTGGATGGGCACCTGTATGTGGGAGGGGTGAAATGGGGCAAGAGAAAGGAGGGAGCCCAGGCCTGGGGGCATGGCTGCTGCTCAGCAGGGGTGAGGAGCAAGACCACCTGGCAGGCAGCCAGTGCACCTCCCCTGCTGTAATTGCTAAGTGTCAAGTGAATAAGCCCTTCCACCTGCTGGGAAGCATACATTTGACAAAGAGACTCAGGAGCTGGAGGATAAATGGTACCTCTGCAACAGAGGCAAGGAATGCTCATAGAATCTATTGTTGAAAGGGACTTTTAAGATTAATCTATCCAGATAAATGCTCCTCATCTTGCTGTACTTGGAAAAAAACCAAGGCTGCTGGGGGGAGGAGGATGGTCAAATTCACAGAGCTATCGAGTAGCAAGCTTAGACTCCTTCCTTAGTGTAATTAAAGGAAAGCGAGAAGCATTGTGAAATGAGGATGGGATAGGATGCTAACCATATTCCAGAATGATTAGGATGTTTGGTCTGGGTATGAGACCTAGGCAGGTGATGATAAATTCCCAGACCATACTCAGATCCTTGTCCAAATGGAAATCAGCCTGGGCTTCCTACCTGAGTGGCAGTTAACATCTATGCAGTTGCTTTGTATCATTTCTGCATGGCTTTTTCACAGTCACCTTGAGCTATTTGTGGTGGTCTGGCACCCATAATTCGTTCCAAACTCCTTCTAGGGTACCTTCCTATACTAGTGAGGCTGGAAAGCTAGCAATATATTATGTTAATTATATTTCCCAGACTCCCTTGCAGCTGGCATTGCAATGAAATCACGCCTGTGTCACAGGAGATCACCGGAGGTTAGGAGTTCAAGGCCAGCTTTGCCAACATGGCAAAACCCCATCTCTACTAAAAATGCAAAAATTAGCTGGTCATGGTGGTGGGCACCTGTAGTCCTAGCTACATGGGAGGCTGAGACAGGAGAATTGCTTGAACCCAGGAGGCAGAGATTGCAGTAGCCAAGATCGTACCACTGCACTCCAGCCTGAGTGACAGAGCAAGACTCTGTCTCAAAAAAAAAAAAAAAAAAAAAAAGAATTTGAGCTGGCTTTGTCACTTGCTTTAACCAACAGAATGCAACAAAGTGACATTGTGCCCATTTGAGCCCACAGCTTACGAGGCCTTGTGTGCATTTTCCCTTTTGAGCCAGCTCTTCCCAGGGGTCATGTGCATCACCCAAGCTAGCCTGCTAAGTGATGAAAAAGATGTGGCCTAGTGATCCACATCACCCTCAACCAGTAGCCCATCAATGCCCAGAAGCAGAGCTGCTTTAGCTCATTTATAATTGATCACTGACAAGAGTGAGGCCAGCCAAGACCAAAAAAACTGCCCATCTAAGCCCAGTTCAGATCAACAGCCTATAGAACTGTAAGCTAAGTAAATGGTTCTTATTATAGGCCACAAAGGTTTGGAGTGGTTTGTTATGTGGTAAAAGATAACCGAGAGAACACGTAATTCTGGGAATTAAATCCATTACTGCTTAAAATAGCTAGAGTGGTTTCTGCCTGCAATTGAGCCTTGCCTATGGTACACTTAAATTCAGCATTTCCAAAATGAAGCTCCTCCGTATTCCCTGACTGAGCCCTGGTTCCCTTCTGGTGTGTTTGCATCGAATCATCTGCAACTCTTTCTTCTCCTTTACCATGGTATCTGATTCGTCACCAAGATTTCCATTTTTTGTTTCCCAAATATATATTGTGTCTGTCGCCTATCCCCAACCACCCTATCCACATCGATTTTATTTCTTGCTTGGATAACAATAGCCTCACCACTGGTTTTCCTGCTTCCATTCCTGTCCTGTTCCTATCTCTTCTCTACAAAGCAGCTGTGTGGATATTTTAAAAATGGAAATCTTATGGTGGTTTACAAACCCTTCCGTGACGTTCATCACTAGCATTACAACACAGCACTTTTACCTTATCTCTCCAAGCCAGACCCTCTCCTTTTCCTTTAGTTTCTATAATCTTGTTTTTTGTTTGTTTGTTTTGTTTTGTTTTTTTTAACCTTTCCATCTCAAGGCCTTTGCATGTGCTGTTCCTTATGCAATACTTTTCTCTCTCTTTATCTGGTTAGTTAATACCTAGTCTTCAGAGCCTAGCATGAAAGTAATTTGGTCCAGGAGGCTTACAATACTCCCTCTACACAAACATATACTCCGAGACAAGATCAAATCCTCCCATTGTATGTTCCAACAAAACTTGACACCATTGTAAGTAAATAATAGCTTTCGTCATTATTTCTATACTCTCTTTATCCTCTTCCACGTTCCTTGAGGACAGGGACCTTGGTAACTGTTCATTCTCAATAGTCAGCAAAGTATAATTTGGAAAGGAGACACTCAAGAAATGTGCTACATGAAAGAATAAAGTACAGGCTTTTCCCTCAGGTTAGCTGCTGTTTAGGAGACCCTTTGATGCACAGAGCTCTCGCTTGGGTGCTTGCTCATACACAGATTCCTGTGCATTGTCTCCTTATGTTCTGATTCGGCAGGCCCGGGCTCATATCTGGGTATCTGCATTTTTAGCAGGATTCCCAGGGAAATCTTCATGGACATCACTTGGGCAAAAGATCTAGACAGAGGGTTTTTAAGGAAACAGTGTAGGATTTCCTCATTTGTTCAGGAGGTATTTATGATGCACCTGCTATGCCTCTGGGTGCCTGGAAGATGTGTAAGTCACGGACCCAGATTTCAAACATCTTATTTTAACTGCGAAGTTGAGCTTTTCAGCATCAGGCATTTAAGTGGATGGCATATGATGGGATTTCCCAAAAAGAGCTTTCTTTTTTTTTTTTTTTTTTTTTTTAATTATACTTAAGTTCTGGGGTGACGAAAACTCCAAAAGCAATGGTAACAAAAGCCAAAATTGACAAATGGGATCTAATTAAACCAAAGAGCTTCTGCACAGCAAAAGAAATTATCATCAGAGTGAACAGGCAACCTACAAAATAGGAGAAATTTTTTGCAATCTATCCATCTGACAAAGGGCTAATATCCAGAATCTACAAAGAACTTAAACAAGTGTACAAGAAAAAAACAACCCCATCAAAAAGTGGGTGAAGGATATGAACAGACACTTCTCAAAAGAAGACATTTATGCTGCCAACAAACACGTGAAAAAATACTCATCATCACTGGTCATTAGAGAAATGCAAATCCAAAGCACAATGAGATACCATCTCACACTGGTTAGAATGGCAATCATTAAAAAGTCAGGAAACAGATGCTGGAGAAGAAGAGGTTTTTTTTATGGAGCAGAGATATGTGGGGAAGGGAGAAAGCAAAGCTCTTAAGAGGTTAGTTTCTCACTTGAGACTTGGGAGGAAATTTGGCCTGCTAGGAAGAGCACTGGGTATGGTGTCTCCATGGTTTGGTATTCCACCTCTTCTTGAAAGAACTGTACAACTTCAGGCAAGTTGTTTTGAGTTTTTTGAGGCTCAGTATCTCCAGTCCATAACATGGGGATGAAGATGAGAAAATAACTTTCATCTTACAATGGTGTATGAGTACTAGAGATATTATAGGCTTCAGTGGGAGAGGAGATTATATGACGAGGGAGAGGGGATCTGGGTTTAAATGCTCACCCTGCCACTTATGAGCTGTATCTTTCAGCACATATTTTGCTTTTTGAATCTCAGTTTGTTCATCTTTAAAAGGGGTGATACTATCTACCACATATTCTTATAACCTGAGTTAAATGGAAAAAGAAAGACCTAGGTAAAGAACCAAGCATAGTGTCTTGAACATATGAAGAACTCAAAAAACACACACTTAGAAGCTTCCAGTATTGAGATTAAAGAAGGAGTCCTCTTAGGAAAGATTATCCACCTACTCTTCAAGAACAGGGCTCAGGAGTCACAGAGAATAAAGTAAACAAACTTTGACTAAAGACCATGTCTCTGAGAAACATATGAGAATCTGGGAACTTGTCAATTAAAATACAAGATTCTTTTTTGTAAGAGATACCAAATGTAACCCTAATATGCTTGAGAAAAAAAATTAAACCTTTTACCTAATGTATGTCTTATGTAATTGACAAGTTCAAGAGGAGGGCTAGCTTCAGGTATGGCTGTACACAGAGGTTCGCATGGTCATCATGATGAAGCATGCTGTCCCACCTCATCATCTTCTTTTCGCTGTTGAATTGGTTGGCAGGCTTCCCAGTAGTGGTGGCAAAGTGGTTTCCATCAGCTCCTGCTCTTCATCCTGTTCTTTCCCCAACTTAGGGAGGTAGAACGTTGTTCTTCCCTTACCTTCAAGATAAGTCCTCAAGTTGGTGATGATTGGATTGACCTGGGCCATTTGTCCACCTGTGAGCCTATGACTATGAACAGAAGGATGGAATAGCATGATTGGCGCAGGTCTGGGTCTCATGCCTACCCCTGAATCTTGTGTGGCTGAGGCTAGCCAGACCCAGATCCCAAAGACTCAGAGTTAGAGAGCAATGGATTCCCCTCAAATGTGGATTCCCCCCAAAATGTTACAATTAGAACAGGGAATGGGTGCTAGAAAATTAAAAACAACATATTCCACAAAGACTTATGTCTTTTTTGTACTATTATTCACCCCTGTCAACTTCTCAGCCCTGAAACCCTAAGAATAAAAAGACAGTGTGCTTGTTTTCCTCAATGAAAATTGGGAGTCAGGACTGTAGCCTGATCTGAAACTAGTCTGGTGAGAGACAAAGTGTGAAAACTAGAGGAAGTTCTGGCAGCTGTGATGAAGACCAGGAAGCAGGATTAGTCCCCGGAGGCTGTCAGAAGGAAAAAAAGATGCAGGGAGAGTCAGTCTGGGAGAAATTTACTTACTTCAGTGGCCTGGTTCTTAGACACCGACTAAGCTACCCAGTGTCTCCCCTCCAGCTCTCACTCTCATCAGAAAATGATGCTTATGGGTCAAGGCGGCCTTTCCTGGCCTGAGTTCCTCCTCATGGGTCACCTGCTGAAGGGCAACCATCCTTTTCAGAGACATGGCCATATCCATTGGGTGGCACATTAAGCTACTCCCCATGGGGGCCAGAGCTATTAAAATAGAATCCATCTCTGGGAACTGAGCAAAATACATTGACCAGGCCTACATCGAAGCAGCGGCAGGAGCCAGGTTGCAGCACCAGCAGGCTCCCTGCACTCAGAATTTTCCTCGCAGAAAACAAGATCACTAAATGACTTTCCACATCCTCCCTTTGCCTGTGTACCCCAGAGATCTCAGGCAGCCCTTGCCAGTCCGTGCATTTGCTCAATCTCTGTGCTCATCCATTTTTCTTCTTGTCATGGAAAAAGAGTTAACAAAACACTCACATTAATAATTCTGATCCCCTGTAAATGGCCAAATCCTCAAGAGGGCCCCTTGGCCTCTCTGTCCACATTGCCCCCTCCCCTCTTTCATCCTCACTGCCACACAATAAAATCTCTTTACGTTTATGCCAGTCCAGAATGGGGTAATAACTTGTAGCTCTATACATTCTGGCTCCCTCATTATTAATCATTCCCTACTGAAAACATTAAAGGAGTTTCTGACTCGGACTTTTGTTTCCAAAACAATGCTGATACTTAAAGGAGCAATTTCATCAACTTGTCAAGGAGCTAGCCCTAAAGCAGAGATCACCCATAGGCAAGGCTACAATTAATTAGAAACCTGGAATGATTTTGGACCTGGGTAAAAGCTTTGCTATTATATTTTAAGCTGCAAGGGAAAATTTAAAACATGTAGCCCAGTGTTTCTCAATCAGGGCTGGGTTCCTGTCTCCCTAGTCCCCCAGGGAACGTTTGGCAATGTCGGGAGACATTTTTCATTGTCGAAATTCAGTGAGGGGTTGCAAGGACGCTACTGGCATCTAGTAGGCAGGTGCCAGGGATGCCCCTCACCATTCTCGAATACACAAGACACCCCCACACAAAGACTTACCCAGTCCCAATATCAACAGTGCCAAGGTTGAGAAAGCCTGATGTGTAGACTAAGGATTAGTTAGGCTGTATTTGTTCGTTCTTTGATTTGTTCATTTGTTTAGCAGTTGGCTATGAAATATCCTCTATGTGTCAGGCATTATTCTAATGTCATGGATTTAATTGTGACTGAGACAGTCAGAGTGCCTGTTCCCATGGAGATGTTATTCTAGTGGGACACTGTGACCATGAGTACATAAACAAATAAGATAACTTAAAAGGTGATATGTGCCACCAATAAATGAATGAATGAATGAATGAATGAGTGAATGAATGCAGCAGCACGAGTTTGATGTAGGACCAGGCCATGTTAGATGGGGAGATCATGGGAAGTCTCCCTGAGAATCAGCAATGTGAGCCCTGGAAAAGGAAAGGCGGTCAGCACAAGGCGAGGGAAGGCAGTTCAGGCAGGGAGAATGGCAAGTGCAAAGGCCCTGAGGCAGAGAAATCTGGGTTTATTTGGGGAAGAGAAGGAAGATCAATGTGACTAGAAATTCATGAGTAGAAGAGAGAACAAAAGAGGTAAGAAAGGAAAGATTGGCCTGGACAGACCATGGGGAGCAGAGGTCTGCAAACTTGTTCTGTAAAGGGCCAGGTGGTAACTATTTTCAGCTTTGTGAACCATGCTGCCTCTATCACAATTACCCAGGACTCCCATGGTACAAAAGCAGCCACAGACAATATGTAAATACATGGGCATGGCAGTGTTCCAATAAAACTTTATTTATAAGATAACATTGCCTGGGTGCAGTGGCCCACACCTGTAATCCCAGCACTTTGGGAGGCCGAGGTAAGTGGATCACCTGAGGTCAGGAGTTTGAGACTAGCCTGGCCAACATGGCAAAACCCTGTCTCTACTAAAAATACAAAAATTAGCTGGGTATAGTGGTGCTCACCTGTAGTCCCAGCTTGTTAGGAGGCTGAGGCAGGAGGATCTCTTGAACCCCAGAGGCAGAGGTTGAAGTGAGCCGAGATTGTGCTACTTCACTGCAGCCTGGGTGATGGAGTGAGATTCTTCCCCCTCCCCCCTCAAAAAAAGATCAGGTTGTGGGCTGTAGCTTGCTAATCTCTGGGATCAAACTTTGAAGGACATGGGAAGGGGTTCAAATTTTATTTTAATACCCATGGACAATTTCAAGCAGGGAAGAATAATTACATTTTAAAACTGGAGTTCACAAAAGTAACCCAGTCCCTGGCTTTGTGATCTTAGGCATATTATTTTCCCCTCTCTAGGTCAGATTTTCCTCACTTAAAAAATAAAATTGGCTAGTTATCCGCTAAGATTGATGTCAGGAGGTTGACACAGATGGAATGAGTGAAGTGCAATTTGCAAAAGCGAGTTATTGTGATTGTTAAAAGTGTTACCACCTGTGGAGGCCCCAGAGCCCCTTTCATGTATTTTTGCAGCCTTCTAGTATGAGGGATGGCTCTGTTTCAGAGCTGGAGGAACTTCCTGGAACTCCAGGAGGCAAAATTACTCACTTGCAATCGCATAAGGCATAGGCAGTTGTGTTTGGGCTCCCGCCCGCCTGTCTGCATGTTTTTCAGATCAAATATAGACTTAGTGCTCACTGCCTCGTGGGTGCTGCTTCTCAGCTAGTAAGCCTATGTATGAGCTTTATTTTCTTTGCAGAAGAGTCACCTCTCCATGAAAAATGCCTCTGCCTTGCTTATCCTTGGCAAATGCACCCTGCAGCCTGGCTGGTCAGTGCTGGAGGTCGGGGTGAGGTGGGGGTTCAGAACAAGTAACAAGGCAGAGAACAGATGGACAAGCTGAGTCCTACAAACTGGACATGTCTACAAGGAAGGCACAGGCTCTTGGAAAGTACTTAGTGAGGTCTTCCCTGCCTCTGAAGCTAAACAGAGTCAGGGGCTCCCTGTTTCTTAGGATAGGCTTCAGAGTGCTTCCATCAGCCCATATAATCTGGCTGTTAATCATTTTTCTGCCTCACTTCCTATCACTGCCCTGCCCCCTTACTCACCTGGCACTGGCCACGGTCCTCTCCAAAGATGCCAAGCACATTCTCTTCTCTGGGGTTTTGCATGACCTGTTCCCTCTGTTTGAGTTATGTTTCTTCTACCTCTGTCTCTATTTGTCTGGTGACTTCACATAAGTCTCTTCATCCACGTTACATCCTCAAAGTAGCCTTTGTGACCATCTTATTTAAATTGCACCACACCCTCTCCACCACTTTCTATCCTTTCATTTTGCTTCATTTATTTACTTATAGCATATCATAGTCCTACCTGGTATTATATTATATGTTTATGTGTTTACTGAGTGTCTGCCCCATTAGAATATAAGTTACATGAAGACAGAGATTCATTATGTACATGACTGCATCCTTACCTCCTTCCAAGTACATTACATATTGTAGGTGATAAATACATTTGTGTTCAATGAATGAAAGACCTTTAGTCGGAAAGGGACAGATGCCAGGCAGATGGTCATTAGTGAGTTAGTCTAGCAGGAGTTGAGCTCTCTAGCAGGTGGCAGGAACCCAGCAGTATGAGATCAGGGTATACATAATATAAAGACTGTATTAGAGTAACACCAGCTGTTAAAACAAATAAACTCTCATATTTCAGTGACTTAAGACAATATTTCTCCCGTGCATAACACTGATTTTCCTATTAATGGGAGACTTTTCTCCAGGTGGTGATTCAGGAACCTAGGTTGCTTCTGTTTTGTGGTGCTGCCATCCCTAAGGACTGTGAATTGCCCTGCCTCCGGTTGGCGAATGGGAGAAGAAAGAGTAGGGAATGTATACCCACTTCTCACCCACCTTGGCTCAGAGGAGACCTTCACCACTTGCACTCCATTCCATTAGTTAGAACTGATCACATATACTTACCTAGCTGCAAAGGAGGCTGGGAAAAGTTGCCTTTCACTGGGTGACTGCTTCCTAAGAATAGCTCTATACTAAGAAACACCCTGTATTATGCACCCCAAATATTGACAGATATTTAACTATCTTTATTAGATAGTCCTAGCTCTTATTTTCTTTCCTCCCATTTACCTTGATAATCTTGCCCTAGCACTAGTTCCTACAAACAACCTGTAGACATACTCATGTTTTCCACCCTAAAACCATTTCTTTGGACCCTAAGCCCTCTCAAGCTACTGTCTTCATTATTGATGAACTTTTTGAAAGAATTCTTTACTGATTCCACTTTTCCCACATTTTATTCCTTAGCTTACATATTCTCTCTCTCTTTTTTTTTTTTGAGATGGGTTCTCGCTCTGTCGTCCAGGCTGGAGTGCAGTGGCGCGACCTCTGCTTGCTGGCAACCTCCACCTCCCAGATTCTAGCATTTCTCCCTGCCTCAGCCTCCTGAGTAGCTGGGATTATAGGCACATGCCACCATGCCTGGTTAATTTTTGTATTTTTTAGTAGAGATGGGGTTTTGCCATGTTGACCAGGCTGGTCTTGAACTCCTGACCTCTGGTGATCCACCCACCTTAGCCTCCCAAAGTGCTGGGATTATAGGCGTGAGCCACCTTGCCCAGCCCTTTCTCACCATATTCTGATACTGAAAATCCCTTGCATGGCTGAAACTTTTTGTGTTAGTTTCCTGAGGCTGCCATAACAGATGACCATAAACTGAGTGGCTTGAAACAGCAGAAATGTATGCTTTCACGGTGCCGGAGGCCAGCGGTTCGACAGCAAGGTATCAGCAGGATTAGTTCCTCCTATAGGTTCTCAGGGAGAATCCATTCCATGCCTCTCTCCTAGCTCCTTGGGCAATTCTTGACATTTCTTCACTTGCAGCTGTGTCATTCTAATCTCTACCTCTGTCTTCATGTAGCGTTCCCTCTGTGTTGTCTCAAACCTCTCTCCATTCTCTTAGAAGGTTAACAAAAATTGGATTTAGTGCCCACTGTATGCCCAGAATGATCTCATTTTAAGACTCTTTAACTTAATTACATCTGCAAAGACTAATTTACATAAGATCACATTCACAGACACCAGGGTTAGGACGTGGACATGTCATTTCGGGGAGCACTATTAACTCACTATACCTCCTAAATCTGTACCTCTGACACCAGCTTCTCTCCTGGGTTCCAGACCCACATGTCCAACTCCCTACCACATGGATGCAGAAGAATCTCACATACACATGTCCAACCTGGCATTTAGCATTTTTTCTTCTTAATTCTAATCATCCTTGGCTTTCTCTTGTGGGGGATGGCTCGCCATCTGTCCACTCTTACAAGCGAGGAGCATGAGACTCATCCTGGATTCCTTCCTCTCTTACCTCCCACCTCCAATCAGGCACTGAGTTATGTTGATCCTCCTGGGACATATCTCCCAAACTCCTCCATCCGCGGCATCTCCAGCGTGGTGCAACTCTCCATATTTCTCACCACCGCTTTTCCGGTAGTTTCTTAAGTAGCTTCCTTCTCTGCTTCCTCCAGTTTATCTTTAAAACTGCAAATAGAGTTTTTCTCCTAAAGATTATGAATCTGATCAGGGTAGAGGTCCATCATCTTTTATCTAAAACTCTGAGACTTCTAGACATTCAGACTCTTTTGGATGGAGGAAAAGCCAGATGTAGTGTATTATGTAGGTCTGGCATTGTACTATGGGCAGTACCCCACACCCAAACATGTAAGAGTGAAATACATGAATATTCACACGAAGAGGGATAAATAAAGACCATAAACAGCCTCCCGTACATTCAGTCAGTGTTTGCTGCCAAGTGATTTTGTGCCAAACTTAGGAAAAAAACCTTCAGTTGTCAGTTTTTAGAATCGCAAGAGTGTTGATAAAGGAGCGTGGTCTTGTACTTTTCTTTCTTGAAACTTCTTTAGGCTGCTTTTCGTCTCTTTCAGCAGGGTTTGAAAACCAGTGAAGGAGATGAGCTCAGAGACTGTGCAACAGCAGGATGGTCTATTATGCACCAGGTCTCACCAGGGTCTAGGAGGCCTATTGCAACCTGATTCCTGCCCACCTCTTGACCTGAATCTGCACTGCTCTCTCTCCTTCCTCTTCCCTTTGCCCTACCTCACCAGTAGACATTTCTGTTCCTGAAATAGTCCTGACTCAAGGCTTTGCGCATGCTATTCCCTTGTCTGAAATGCCTTCCTTCTCTCTGTAGCTGGTTTCTTCTCCTCTTTCTGACTCCACCTTAAATATCATCATCTTTTCACTATATCCTATTAAATATTTCTTCCACTTCCCCCTAGTGTCATGCAAGGAGCATTAGTGTCATGCTGGATTCCTTCTTCTCTTACCTCCAACCTCCAATCAGGCACTGAGTTATGTTGAGTCATATATTTACTCACTTCCCTTTCATGGGCTAATCACCTCTCATTAAGCCCCACTTCTCAACACTGTTGCATTGGGGATTAAGTTTTTAAATGTATGTTTTTGGAAGGATGCATTTAAACCACAGCAAAGCATGAAAATAAAGTGCAGAAATCAATTTCAAGGCCCAGCTTAGGATTTAATGCTGCGTTATCTACAATAGGCTTTTTGGTAATGAGGCTCCCAACTTCAATTCTACAGAATTGGCTTGCCACCTGTTCTGTAAATAAACTTTTATTCCTTATGCTTTTACTATTGTCTACATTCCTTCCCATTGCCTATGGCTGCTTTTTTTTTTTTTTTTTTTTTTTTGAAAGATTTTCACTATTTTAACCAGGCTGGAGTACAATGGCCCGATCTCTGTTCACTGCAACCTCCACCTCCTGGGTTTGAGCGATTCTCCTGCCTCAGCCTCCTGAGTACCTGAGACTACACGCACCCACCACCATGCCTGACTAATTTTTGAATTTTTAGTGGAGACAGGGTTTCACCACATTGACCAGGCTGGTCTTGAACTCCTGACCTCAGGTGATCCACCTATCTCGGCTTCCCAAAGTGTTGGGATTACAGATGTGAGCCACCGTGCCCGGCCAGCTGCTTTCATAGTATGACTGGAGAGTTGAGTAGTTGCAACAGACTGTGTGGCCCCAAAGCCAAAAATATTTACACTCTGGCTCTTCACAAGACATGTTTGCCAGACCCTGCCCTGGAGTTACTCAATAGCAATCAGTTATATGATCTTTATTACATTACTCTATGAAATTATCTTATGTGGTATTTCATTCTTTTCTTCTCTACTGGAATATGAATTCCATGAGAGTAGGGACCTTGCCTGTGCTTGCTCATGACTGCAACCCCAGAGCATCTGAAGACATTCAATAATATATTTTGTTTGCAGGACTAAATAAATACATGCTGGGTGTACGTTGTGAGCAAAGTTGGTTTGACAACTTGCTGAGGGGCTCAACCTGCCAGATATGTACTAGTTGGGGGAGGAAAGAATGGGATCAGGAGGTGGGGTGCATTTTCATCTTTGGATTTTGGTTGCTCAAAGTAAGTAGCCACCCATCTTCCCATATCTGTCATTTAAGATGTGTCTTAGTTTGTTTTGCACTGCTAGAGCAGAACACCGGAGACAGGGTAGTTTATAAAGAACAAAGATTTATTTCTTACGGTTATGGAGGCAGGGAAGTCCAAGATCAAGGTGCCAGCAGGTTTGGAGTCTGGTGCGGGCTTGGTCTCTCTTCCCAAGGTAGTGCTTTGAACACTGAGGGAAACTGTCACACGATGCAAGAATGGAAGAGAAAAGTGAGGAAGAAGGAGAGAGGCAGAGAGAACAAAGGGAGAGAGAGAGAGAGAACAAAGGGGGACAGAGAGAGAGAGAGAGAGAAAGAGAGAGAGAGACCCAAACTCCTGCTTTTACCAAGAACTCAAGGAACTCACTTCTATGATAATGGCATTAATTTACTCACTTCCCCCTCATGGCCTCATCACCTCTCGTTAAGCCACACTTCTCAACACTGTTTCATTGGGGATGAAGTTTTTAACGTATACTTTTTGGGGGATGCACTCGAACAACAGCAAAGCATAAACATAAAATGCAAAAAATCAATTTCATAGCCCAGCTTAGGATTTAGCAGTGTGCTGTCTTCAATAGGCTTTTGTGTTAATGAGGCTCCCAACCTTCTCAAAAGGCTCCAGCAACCACGTGGCAAAAATGCATGCAGCTGGCTCAGGCCACTTCCCTCCAAGACACCAAATCTCCTTCAAAATCAGCACAGTATTAAAATGTTTTGGTTCCTAACACTCCCTTGGCTTTGTGGACTCACATAAGGCTTTACCACCCCCACAATGGGGCTGCTATTGATGGAAGCCATCATCCTCTACATAGCATTTTCCTGGATATAAATGATTCTTTACAGAAAAAAAAAAAAAAGCACACCAGCTTTTCCCAAATTACATGTTGCTGGATAAATCAATAGCAGTGACTTTCAGGCTCAGGAAGGAAGTACTTTTGAAGAACGAAAGATGCTCGCTCAAGTGAAGGTGGGCTGGGGAGTAGGAAGAGGCAGCCGGGCCATGCTGGGTAGATTTCGCACTCAGGCACCATCTGCTGGATGTGGAGGAGAGAAATGGAAGCATGTCCTCTCTGTAGTCCTCTGAGTAATGGGGATGTGTTATTTTAGAAACCCTGAGCATACAATAACCATTTTTGACTCCTGTCTTTCCCCCAGCCTCTGCACTCAGTACGCCAGTATGTTCTGTAGGTACCACCTCAGAAATACTTTCTGCCCCATTATCATCATGAGTACATCTGGGTCAGCCACCGTCAGCTCACACTTGGACTAACACAGTGGCCTCCTAACTGGTTTTCCTGTGTCTACTCTTGCGATAGTTTCAAAAACCCATTCATGTCAGCTCAGCCAGAGTGATCTCACCAAAACATAAGGCCATCTGTTCTGCCTGAAACCCTCTGATGTGCTCACCATGGCCCAGGAGGCCGAACAGTCCTGCTGTTGCGTAGTTTCTGAGCTCATCTCTTCCACTTTTTCTTCACTCCCACCCTTGGGACCCCCTGGTCCCCTTGCTGTTCCCCCAACACCCTAAGCTTGCTCCTCCTGAAAGCCCTTTCCCAGTCTGTTCATTCTTCCTGGCCCAGCATTGCTGACCTGTCCTGCCGGCTGCTTCTGGTCATTCGGTTCTCAGCTCAAATGTCACCTCCTCAGGGAGGCTGCTCTGACCTCTTGTCTATAAGGGCCCTTCAGTGACTTTCTCTCATATTTCTGCATTATTTTCTTCATTGCACTCATCCCTCTCTAAACTATCCTGCTTCTTCTCTTTTCGAGACAGAGTCTTACTCTGTCACCCAGGCTGGAGTGCAGTAGCGTGATCTTGGCTCACGGCAACTCTGCCTCCCAGGTTCAAGTGATTCTCCTGCCTCAGCCTCCCAAGTAACTGGGATTACAGGCATGCACCACCACGGCTGGCTAATTTTGTATTTTTGGTGGAGACAGGGTCTCCCCATGTTGACCAGGCTGGTCTTGAACTCCTGTTTCTTTATTTCTGTACTTGCTTCTTATCTCTTTTGCTTTGCTGAATGCTTCAGCCCAACACTGGGCACAATGCTTCTGCACCCAATGCAGAATAGGCACTTAAGAAATAGCTATTGCAGGTCTGAATGCTACTTACCTAAAAGTAGTGAGTCCCCTTTTAAAGAACTGGACACAGCCAGATCATTCATTCATTCATTTCCTGAGTGCCTGCTTGCTGCCAGCCACCGTGCTAGATAAATGCTGCAGGCAGAGATAAGAAGACACAGTGCTGCCCTCAGGTAACTTTTTCTATGGGGTGGAGGACTGATGTACCACTGGTGGCAGGCAGAGGTTTCAGCCTGGTAAGCGCAAATTCACAGAGCCGCGGACAACAACAAAAATCTTGCAGAAGCACCCAAGACTAGAACTTGTATCCTTCAATAGTAATGGGGATGTGTTGTTTTAGAAACCCTGAGTTATCTCACCAAAACATAAGGCCATCTGTTCTGCTTAAAACCCTCTGATGTGCTCACCATGGCCCAGGAGGCCCAAACAGTCTTGCTTCAATTGAGTAGAGAAGACTTCCTAGAGGAGGCAGCATTTAAGTTGGGTTTTACAGGATGATTAGGAGATTGCTGTGAAAAGGGATGGAAGGGATCTAACAACTAGTCAAAACTAAATATAGAAGTAGAAATAACATAGGAAGATTAAGAAGGAGATAGATCTCCATAAAGCTTTGATTCTATGTTCTTTCCAGTAATGAAAAGGAAGAAGAGGGAGAGAGAGGGAGTTCCAGCGAGAGAGGAGAAGTGGATGTGAACGGCCATTCTTTACCTTCACTGTCTTCTTCCAAGTGATTGTGATGCTATATTCTTTCAATTAGTTATCCCAAAACACTGAGCACCCCAGCATCAGATGCATCCAGGTGCTAGGAATTCAGTAGTGAACAAGACGGACGATAATGTGCTCTCGGGCAGTTTGTAGTCCTGAAGAGGACAGATTTGTGGATAGAAAGCCCAGTGTGGATGTGGTCTATCTGGCCAGTGTTTAATCTGGGAAATTGAGTCCTCGCAACACTGGCAGTAAGGGTATGGTGGTTACATGCACAGACTCTGGAATCTGATCACACCCATGTTGCAATCTGGCCTCTGACACTAACTGGGTATGTGATGTTGGAACCAGAGTTTCCTCTGGAGAAGCTGTGGGTCTCAGTTTTCTCTCAGGTAGAAAAATAAAGCTTTATTTTTCATCTGGTTTCATGAAAGCAAGGGGATGAACTGGAATAATGCATGTAAAATGACTAGTGTTGTCTAGCATGTCACAGGTGCTCACTTCACGCAGCTGTTGTCACCATCATGGCCCCTGTTAGCCGAGCCCTTACTGTGGGCCAGGCTGTGTGCTGAGTGCTTCACTTGGAGTTTTCCAGTTGTCTTAGTCTGTTCAGGCTGTTGATGAAATACTCTCAGCTGGGTGGCTTATAAACAACAGACATTTATGTCTTACAGTTCTGGAGGCTTAGAAGGTCAAGATAAAGGTGCTGGTAGACTTGGTGTCTGAGAAGGTCATGTTTCCTGGTTCCTAGATGGCTGTCTTCTCACAGTATCCTCACATGGCAGGAAGGGGAAGGGAGCTATCTGGGGCTCTTTTAATAAAGGCATTAATCCCATTCATGAGAGTTCCATCTTAATTACCTAATTACTTCCCAAAGGCCACACCTCCTAATATCATCACATTGGTGATTACGTTGCAGCATGTGAATACTGGGTGGATACAAACATTCAGACCATTGTACCAGTGAATCTGCACAACTCAATGACAGAGGTATTATTATTATCTACCTTTTATAGATGAAGATGCTGAACAGAGGCATTAAGTAACTTTCCCAAGATCATACAGCTAGCAGGTCATTCCAGCAGTGGGTAACTTCAGAACACTCTGGACAGTGTCTTGCCCCCTGATGGCCACAGAGACCCTGCTGCTCCCCTGGGCCAGGTCTGGGCATCTACTAAAGACTCACCAATGTGACATCTGCCCAAACAAAGTCTGAGACTTTCTTCACAACTCCTGACCTCTTCTCCTGACTCTTCAGCCCACTGACTGTTACTTTAGGCCTGCAGTTTGCCTTTTGACCCTCAGTTCTGTATTTGTCCAATGAGGGGGTTGTACCCAAGCACCCCTGAGATTCTGAGTCCTTGCCTTGCAGGAGAGGCTGTTGGAATGAACTGAGCAGCAATGAGAAGGCCTCTGGGCCCTCCCTGAGAGCCTGAGCATTTTGGAGGGACCCCTCACCTCACTTTGAGAGTCACTGCTTGTTTCAGGGAGAGCACTGTCTTCTGGCTCTCCTCTCAGCCCACTAGCATCCTTGTTTGAAATTCATTCCTATAGGATTATCTGGCAAAGCGCATATTTCTGGGCTCCAGGGGGTCCACAGGACAAGCTTCAGGCAGAGTGGAAGCATGGCTCTGTGATTCCAGTGAACAGCTGAGATTGCTTCCGGGAAGCAGTGAAGCCAGGATATTTAGGGGAGAAAGATTCTTTGCCCCCTTCTGAAATTCATTGCACTTGGCTGGAGTCAGCCCTCCTGCACCCTTGGAATCCATCACAGTGAGGGAGGCTGTTCTCCCCTCTGCACAGACAAGACCCAGCAAGGATGTTGTCAGCTGCCTCGGACCAGGTATCTGACATCAGGTTGGAGGATCTGAATTCCAGTTTAGACTCTTTCGTGGCCAGTGTTGTGGTCTTGGCTAAGTCACATTGTCTCTCTGTGGCTCTGCTCCCATGTGGAAGATGGAAATATTTTCCTTACAGAGTAATTGTGAGAAACATGAAACACAGAGCAGGTGAAAGCTTCACAGGACGTGCCCTGGACCCATGTAAATGCTCAATGCATGTGAAGAATGAATGAAAGTAGAAGGATATTTGGGCTGAATGGGGAAGACTCTTGGAGGAGCCAGACCTGTCCCGGGAAGGGGTCTTCTGGCTCTAAAGGTCATGAGATCTCATTTACTTGGTCAGACTAAGGTAGGACAGCCACTTGGCAGCTGGGTAAGTTTCTTCATCTGTTTTGTTCATGGCTCTGTGCTGCGTACATTTCAGCACTTGGCACAGCACAAAATAGGTGCTCGAGAAATGCTTGGATGAATGAATGATTTGCCAGAATCAATTGAGGCAGTGGATGGGGTGCAGGGTTAGGCTGGATAGTGTTTAAACTTGCTTCTAGTTCAGAGACTCTATGAATGTTTGAACTTTACAGGGGGCCTTAACAACAGTATTCTCTGTGATTTCATGAATTAACCACTGCTCAGCCTTAGCCATCTCCAGCAAATGCTGGTCTGAGGGAGAAAGACAAAGAGCATCTCTTCCTTTGGGTTACCTGGAGAGGGTGTTTGGAGAAGGAAATAGGGCTCTTTACAGAAGAAATTCTCTTTTCTGCCCTTTGTGTCACCTGCCCACCCCCACTTCTGAGCATCAGAACTCTGAGACAGGGAGAGGGGAGATTCCTTCCTATTGGACACACTTGGCCCTCTTCTGTTAATTCACTTGGCTTTCTGAGAGTGCTGAACATGCTTCAGTCTTCCTCTACAGCTGGCATTTGTGTCTATGTAGAGAGCATGGTCGGAGAGATTAGAGGGAGGCAATACTGACAGAAGGGGAGAAACAACAGCTTCCTGCTCATCTCCACAAGGCAGAGTGATTTCCAGCGAGCTTCTTTCTCCCAGATGTCCCAGCCTCCCTAAGTTCTCTCCCTGGTCATCCACTCCTCTTATCTGCATTTCCTCAGGCCCAGGGAGTATCTGAGAAGGGAGAACTGTAAATTATGCTGTCAAATTGGATGGTATAAGAAAGTGGCAAGAAGATGAGAGGCAGGGCCTTTCCAGATAGCCGCCAGATGAAAACAGGTTATAAATAAAGCATGGGGGGGCCACCGTCTGCACACTCTGTCCTTGACATCTGTACGCAGGCTCTGTGTTCTTGGAAGCCAGCCAAAGGCCAGTCTACAGATTTATTTCTTTACTTCTCCTGGTGTGAAATCATCCTCTGGATTGTACCTGTTAGCAGCCCATTCACATTGCCTAGTTTTTGAGCCAGTTCTCTCTCTCTCTCTTTTTTTTTTTTTTTTTTTTTTTTGTCTAAAAGGTTGAGCTATTTGATGGACTGAACATTTTTGTTCACCCCATGTCCCCAACAAACCCTGAATTCATATATTAAAGCCCTGATCTCCAGTGTGATGGTATTTAGAGGTGGGGCCTTTGGGAGGTAATTAGTTTTAGATTAGGTCATGACAGTGGAGCCCCAATGATGGGATTAGTGTCCTTATATAGAGAAGAAGAGACGGAAACCCACTCTCTGCCCACCAAATGAGGATATAGCAAGAAGGTGACCATATGCAAGCCCAAAAGAGGACCCTCACCAGACACTGAATCTGCTGGCACTGTGATCTTGCACTTCTTAGCCTCCAAAACTATGAGAAATAAATGTATCATTTCTGTTATCTAATGTGTGGCATTCTGCTCTAGCAGCCTGAGCAGACTTAGACAAGCTGCAAATGCCACCTGGATTGTGGGCTCCATGAGGTTGAGTCTGATTTAACTATGAAGCCCTCTGTGTCTAGCTCGGTAGATGTGTTTACACAATAAGTATTTGTAAAATGAATGAGTGAACAATTTTTTTTCTCGAAGGCACTTGCCCATTCTTACCACCATCTTCTTTCTCCAGATTGTCCTTGATCTTCTTTTGCCTCATGTAAGTATGAATTTGCAAGTGTGCATATGGCCGCAAATAAAAGAAAACCTGGATGATAGTGGATGAAACCATTAAGCGTTTGTTGTTTTCTTAACAAGACAGAAGATAGGTAGTCCCAAGGTTAGTTCATTGTCTCAACAATGTCATCAGAAACCCAGGTCCCTCTCCACTTGCTATTTTTCTATCCATTGGACACTTCCCACGAATCCTGTTGATTTATACGAACCTTCTCTTTTTCCATACAGTTTTTTTTTTTTTTTTTTTTTAGGATGAAGATAAACCTTGAGTGCACTGGTTGTAAACTGATGGGTTTCATGACATGTGTGTTTAGCTTTCAATATTTAAACAAAATTTCAGTTAACTTCCAACATTAAACTAAAAAGCTTCCACACAGCAAATGAAATAATCAACAGAGGGAACAGAAAACCTGCAGAATGGGAGAAAATATTTGCAAACTGTATAACCAGCAGGGGACTAATATTGAGAATTTATAAGGAATTCAGACAACTCAACAAGAACTACAAAATCAATCTCATTAAAAAGTGAGCAAAGGATATGAATAGACATTTTTCAAAAGAAGACATGCAAATGGCTAAAAAGCATATGAGAAACTGCTCAACATCACTCATCATCAGAGAGATGCAAATTAAAACCACAACGAGACATAATTTTGCGCCAGCCAGAATGGTTATTATTAGAAAGACAAAAAATAACAGATGTTGGCAAAGATGCAGAGAAAAAGGAATGTTTATACACTGTTGGTGGGAATGTAAATTAGTACAACCTCCATGGAAAACAGCATGGAGATTCCTCAAAAAACTGAAAGTAAAACTACCATTCAACCCATTGAACCCTCTGCTTAGTCTCTACCAAAGGAAAAGAAATTCTTACATCAAAAGTATACCTGCACTTGTATGTTTATTGCAGCACTATTCACAATAGCAAAGATATAAAATCAGGCTAAGTGTCCCTTAACAGATGCTTGGATAAAGCAGATGTGGCACATATATGTAATAGAATATTACTGAGTCATAAAAAAGAATGAAATCGTGTCTTTTGCAGCAACATAGATGGAACTGGAGGCCATTATCTTAAGTGAAACAACTCAGACACCAGAAAAACAAATACTACATATTCTCAATGATAAGTGGGAGCTAAATATGTAACACATGGATATAGAGTATAGAATGATAGAGAGTGGAGACATGGAAGGGTGGGGATGCAGGTGGAGGGTGGATGATGAGACATTCCTTCATGGGTACAATGTAGCTTTTTCAGGTGATGGATATACTAAAAGCCTTGGCTTCACCATTATGTAATCTATACATGTAACAAATTTACAGTCATACTTCATACATTTATACAACTACAACATTTTTAAAAACATGGGATGTTTTACATAAAACTCCAGAATTTTGAATTCACTTAAAAAATTACAAAATCTGGCAACATGCATGGCCCCAGCAAGCACAAACTGGTGGTGGTTGCCCTCTTTAAATAGAATGAGTGTGGTCCAGTTGTCCCGGGTTCCACCACTTCCTGTTGGTTACACCAGATCAGCTTTACTCATTCATGTTGCCTAAAAAAATTTCCTGCAGGTAATTGAGTCCGAACGCCTTCTTTAAAGGATCTTTACTCCTTTGGCCTGTGGTTTAAGGCCATCCTTGAGACAGCTTTGGGAGCTACTTACCCCTTGGATTGCTCTAGACTACATCACCCAGTCTTCAATTGTTGGTTGTTCACGGATTCCACCCATTGGCTTTATAGGAATCGCAAACTCTCCCACTCTTTGAACAGATGTTTTAAACATCCCACCTCAAAATGGGAAGCAGTATTAAAATTTTGTGTGCATGAGAATATAAATGAATACACTAATGTTGTAATAGATTCAGAAAATACAGAATAATATAAAGCAATGAGAATCAATCATTATTTCACCACTCACATAAGCCTATTAATACTTATGAATGTATATATTAATAATGTATTGGATTTATTGGGCACTTACAATATGGTAGGCTCTATTCTAAGTGCTGCACATATGTTATTTTATTCAATTCTCCAAACATCCTTACAAGGTAGATATTATTCTTATCTTCCTTTCACGAATGACAAAGTTGAGTCATAAAGAAGTTTAATACATTTCCTAAGGACACACAACTAATCCATGTTGAAATCTTGCTTTCAATCAAGCTGTCTGGCTCTGGGATGCACATTCTCGTAAATGACACGACACTACTCGGTAGGTGCATGCATGCCTATTTCATTTATAGTTTACTGGAGATTGCATCAACCACTCCAGGAAATAGTGCAATGAAAATTCCCCTACTGAGTTTTTAAGGAACTCCCTGAAATGACCCAAGTAAGCCCTAGTATTTGGGAGTATTTTTCCACCTATTTTTCTTTTTCAATTGCTATTCCCTCTTAGCTTTCTCCTGGGCAACCAGACTCTTTGTCTGGTTGACTCGAGGGGTCAAGATACTGGCAAGGCATGCCTTTCTACATTTGGTATTCCTTATTAGTAATATGAAGCTGATAATTTTTTTACAAATACAGAGGGTCAGGGGAAAGAAGCAAAGGAAATGAACTTTTATTTCAGAGCTGTTGTGTGTCTAGCACTTGACATTCATGATCTCACAATATCCTGTACAGATGGGCATTATTAGTTTCTTTCTTTCTTTTTTTTTTTTTTTTTGGTGAGGAGAGAAAGGCAGAGTCACATGTTCAAGGGCACACAAACAGAAGCAGCGGACTGGAATTCGAATCCATGTGGTGGTAACTTTAGAGTTCATTTTTTTTTCAACTCTTCTGTAACATGCTATATTAGATAATGTCACTAATTGTAATTGAAAACATAGCCATCACATAATTTTGTCAGAATGTTCTGTGTCCTTTTTTATGGGCATCACTGGGAGATATGTGTCATCCTGTATGTTGATTGATTTATGGGTACACTCACTTTATGTCACCAAGCTAACCCTGAAAAAGCTGGTATAAGTTAAAGTTTTGAATGTAGAATAACCTGGAAGCACATTTTTGTGCACTCCATAAAAAGGTGGAGCCCCAATGTATTGTAAATCAATATAAAGGGGGAACTGTATTGTATTTCTTTGTAACACATGTGTATTAGTTTGTTTCGTATTGCTAAAAAGGAATATCTGAGATTGGATAATATAAATAAAGAGGTTTACTTTGGCTCACAATTCTGCAGACTGTACAAGAAGAATGATGCTGCCATCTGCTTCTGGTGAGGGCCACAGAAAGCTTACAGGCCTCAGTATAAGCTTCTCTCATGCTGTGAGAGAGGAAGCAAGAGAGAGGAGGCGATCCCAGGCTCTTTTAAACAACCAGATCTCATATGAGCTCATAGAATAAGAACTCACTCATTACCATGAGGGAAACAGCAAAACTTTCATGAGGGATCTGCTCCCATGACCCAAACGCCTCCTACCAGGCCGCACCTGATCTATGAGAAGGTCATTAATCTAAGTATTTTCAAATATGAATTTATTCAATCCTTATAACAACTCTGTGAGGTAGGTATTGTACTGTGTTTAGGTTCATAAGACACCAGAGGAAACTAAGGTACAGAAATGTCCAATAACTTACCCAATGTCATAGAGCTAGCAAGTGGGAGGAATTGAACCCAGATAGTTTGGGGCTAGAACCGATGCATGTGGACACACATTGGAAGTCACATTTCAACATGAGATTTGGAAGAGACAGAACATCTAAACTATATCAACATGGAATATAACTGCTCTGTTAACTTCTCTTTTGTGAAAAATCTGGTTTTCTTAAAGAGAGGTACCCCTGTTGTGTTGATGTATGACTGCACACAAGTACAGTTTAAACCATGTTTGATTTTAAAAATTCTCCCCCGATTTGTTATAGCAGCATTATAGTACCATGTGTGGTCTTCTGTTACATGATATGTACTTTTGAAGCACAAAAACAACAAACAAATGTCTTTTGAATGAATCAATTTAGTGAGCAAATACTATGTGACAAGAATGAAGGTTTGAAGGGAAGACAGATATGTAGACACACATATACAATAGTGTGATCAATATAACCAAAAAAATTCTGTTGTCTACCATCCAGTTATTCAAAAGCATTTAATATTTAGCTCCAACTATGAGTCATGCTGTAATATGAAGGCTGGATATACAGTGAAGAGAAAAAGAAAATATATGCCCCAGTTCTCTTGAGCTTATGGTTTTTCCACACATATCTGCATAGGAGGCAGGATATTATGGTGTCCACTTGCATAGGTTTTAGCCCCAAACTGCCTGGGTTCAAATCCTCCCACTTGCTAGCTCTATGACCTCCAGTAAGTTATTTAACGTTTCTGTGCCTTAGTTTCCTCTGGTGTCTTATGGACCTAAAAACAATATAATACCTACCTACCTCAGAGAGTTGTTATGAGGATGAAATAAATTAGTATTTGAAAATACTTAGATTAACGACCTTCTCATAGTGAAGGCAAAATGGCATTTGCCAATGAAGCAAGTGGAGTGGTATGTCATAAACCTGAATTGTTCTACTTTGTCAGGTCCACATTCCACCTGTACTATCTATTATTTTAAATTGACACATATTAAAACTTATATGTTTACGTACTACCAAACATCACAAGTAAGCCTCATTTTGCCAGTTGGGATACATTGCCATAGATCTAATGATTGCACAGGGCACTTCCTCTGTGAAGCCCTCTTTGTTCTCCAGGCAAGATCAGCAATACCATCCTCTGTGCTTTCACAGTGCTTTGTGCCAAGCTCTAGTAACTGCTCCTCAGAATACCTAGAACTCAGTCCTTACTCTTGGCCCATTGGCCCGTACGAGGCTGATCCTTTGATTTGCCTTGCCCTTGTGGTCCCAGACATATAAATATTGAAAACCAGAAAAATTCCACTTTGTGGAATTTTTAAGGCATAAGGAAAACTTAGAAAAGCTCTTTGCACAAAGCACTCAATAACTGTCAGATATCATTATATGGGGCATCTCTGTGCTGATGTGTCCATCAAGAGAACGCACACAGAAATGACACTTGCCAGGTAAGGAACACCACCACCTGAGATGGAGGCAGCTTTGGAATAAGCATGGGGCAGAGCTAAGGAGGGTGTATCTCTGGAGTGGGTGGGAATGAAGGATCATGTTCTGAAGCTGTTTCTGACTCTGTCTTTATGAGGTAGGAAGGAAGGGAGCAGAAGCTCATGCATTCTGCCCGAATGGCCAAGAGTGGGGGCTGAACTCAACGATGTTGCTACAGAAGAGAGGAAATGATTATCTTTTATCTTGGGGGTCTGGAGGAAGCCATGTTTCTGTTGATTTCAAAGTGTGTAGAAAGGGGTTCACCAAGCAAACATAATAAAAATTCATCCTAGGTAGAGAGAACAGCTTAGAACAAATGCACACAACACCATGAAATATTTGATTGATTATTGACATTTTGACAGTATTTTAATGTAGCAGATTCCCGGAAGAGTTTCAAGAATAGAGGATTTAGAATTAAGTAGAGAATTAGTCATTAAGGTCCTTGAGGGTCCCAAGATGCTCCTGGATATATTAAAAAGTCGAATAAGAATAAAAAATGCCCCATGCTGAACCACTTCTGCTGAGTGCATTCTGGAACAATTTTTTTAAAAAATAGATTTCTTTTTAATACGTCTGCATTAACCAGTCTGAGGAAGCTGGCATTTAAAGACATCAATGTTTCTGAAATACCCCACCACAGCAAAATATCTGAAAATGTTTCTTAATTGTTAGAAAAAAACTATTTCTGTACATGCTCGGAATGAGTTTTTTTAACCACCACCCTTCAACAGACCATCTTTCCGGCCCCAAGTGGCTGAGGATGGTGGTGCTGAGTGGTTTAATAGAGATGCTCTTGTTTCTTTCTTGCGTATCACGCCTCCACTTCAATGTATAATTTTACTTTTTTGCTGGGTAGGTGCCCTAAAAGGTTGCTATAGCTGTATATCTCAACATACGAAACAGTGTCAGATGATCAGTCAAGCTGCCTCTATGTAACCGGCCTGGCAAAGGCATTTGAAAATCCTTTTGCCAAAATGTACTTGAATCCATCCCATTTGAATGAGCTCCATGCACACTGACCACAACCATGACCTTTTCAATCTGCCTCAAGCAAATACATGTCCTTAAACAGCTTCCTGTGGAAAGCAAACTTCCCAAGGGGAAGAGAGAGGAAGGTTGGGCTTGCTTTACAAGCAGCCTCTCTGCTGCCATACCACTTCCAAGAAATACCCCCGGCCCTGGCCCTTGGTGTTCACTGACCTTGCCCTTCCTTGAATGCACGTATTGCTTAGAGTTGGTACTGGGCAGTGTAGTTTTTGGGTATCGGTTGCCTTGAAGTTCTTTCTAATTGTCATTGTCATTGTTATAGGCATCAAAAGTGCTTATAGCTCCAGAATACGCCAGACTCTCTCATCCCTCTGGGACTCTGCTACTGCGCCTGCATCCTCTCATTCCTCTGTGCTGCTCCTGCTACTTGGAGTGCTCACTCCCTCTCTTTGCTGCTAGACTGTAGTCGTCTGCCTGGGTTGCCTCAACAAAATGCTATAGACAGGGTGGCCTAAACAGTAGACATTTATTTTTCACATTTCTACAGAATGGAAATTTCAAGATTAAGGTGCCAAGAGATTCAGTTCAGGTGTTAATTCTTCTGGAAAGCTTTACCTAATTCCCTTGACATGGGTTGGGTTCCCTCTCTGCAAATTCCTCTTATCACAGCTCAATCGAGCTGTGCCATTGCAGACCATTTATTTGCCTCTCTTCCTCACTTTCCTAGGTGCCTTACCTTCCTAGATTGTGAGCTACTTGAGGGTGGAGACTTGTCTTTCGTTCTTATGTACTACCCAGTGTACATGGCAGGAGGGAAGTGTTCAGTAAACAATTTAATGAAAGTAGGAGCAATTGCTTTTAGAAGAAATACATAATGGATGAACTTATTGTCCACTCCTGGTAGCACCCCCAATCACTACACTCTTTGTAGGGCTTTTATTTTTCTCCTAGTCTTCTAGGGAGATAGAAGTAGTAATGCTTGATTTCTCCTTGGATGGCTGTTTCTAACCCTTGCCTGGTCGGACCTCATCCAACTCGTCCTGTGCCTCTTCCTCCATCTGTGTCAATATATGTATGTATAACCATGTGGGTGCATTTCTGTAAGTTCTCCATGGGCTATAGCAGTGGTTCTCAACCCTACTTACATGTTAGAATCACTTAAGAGCTATTATAAAGTTAATGCCATTAGCAGAACAGATCATGAATGTCAATTTACATTCCAGATACCATGAAAGCAGCTTTCTTTTGGGCTTCCTAGCTAACCAACCTCCTAACTAGGGTAGGGAAAGGAAAATAGCTCTGACATCTGTTCAGTGGGACCTTGAATTTTCAGCCAATGTGTTCCATTCCGTCCTTGTTTGATCACCCAAAAAAAGTCATCAGTTTAAGTCAAAGTATATTTCTGAGTTTAGGATAGCAGATTCTTGGGACAGACTCTCTAAGAGTGACTGTCTATTGGGCAGGATGGGAGAATCCTTTTTTTCACCAATCTACAGTTTACAACTTCTTGTTTTTTTTTTTTTTCAACTTTTTCTAACAATCTTACATCTCTGGGCAATATGTATGCTTCTGGTAGACAGGGAGGACACTCACATACATTGAGATGGGGAGAAGAAAGGCACAAGATCAAACACTTGTGCCCTGTTCACAGCTTTATTCTGGCATATAGTAGCTGTTCAGGAAATATTGGTTGAGTGGTTGAGTGACTAAACATTTTCTCCCTACATTTCTTTCTTTGGCAAAATTTTGTGTTTCTCCCTTCCTCAAGAATATTAAGGTTTCTCTAAGAATCCCCATCACCCTAGACCAGATATGGGGTGGTGGTTCAGGCAGGTTGCTGAACCATGATTTTTAAGCCTGGGAGCAATTTTCATTGTGGATGACACTTTTACTAAGTGTGGTTAGTATGTGAGCCTAGACACCTGGTGAGTGTTCACCTCTTTCATTTGGAGCTAACTTCCTGTTTCTCCCAGTCTATGTTGTAAGCCGCATACCCTGATGACTACACTCCAACTTCCTAAGGGCTTTATTTCCTAGGGGAGACTAGGGCTTCCTAGTCTCCTAGGGAGATAGAAGTTGTGATGCTTGATTTCTCCTTTGATGGCTGTTTCTAACCCTTGCCTGCTCAGACCTCATCTTACTCCTCCTGTACCTCTTCCTCCATCTGTGTCAATATGTATATGTATAAGCATGTATGTGTATTTTTTTTTTCTCAGACAAAGTCTTACTCTGTTGCCCAGGCTGGAGTGCAACGTCATGATCTTGGCTCACTGCAACCTTTGCCTCCCAGATTCAAGCACTTCTCATGCCTCAGCCTCCCAAGTTGCTGAGATTATAGGCACGTGCCACCATGCATGGCTAATTTTTGTATTTTTAATAGAGATGAGGTTTCACCATGTTGGTCAGGCTGGTCTCGTACTCATGGTCTCAAAAGATCCACCTGCCTTGGCCTCCCAAAGTGCTAGAATTACAGGTGTGAGCCACCATGCCTGGCCAGAGTCTATGTGTGTGTGTTTTTTTTTTAGTTCTCCATTGGCTATAGCAGCGGTTTTCATGCCACTGGCTATATTTTCTTCTCTAGTATTCCCTAGCAATCCTTGGTTCCCTTCTTGCAGGCTTTGCTACCATAGTCTGCTATTGTACATTTGCTTATTCAACTCTGTTAGATCATACAACACTAGATTGAATTTGCAAAACTTTTCTTCTTTTTTTTTTTTTTTTTTTTTTTAAACAGAGTCTCGATCTGTCACCCAGACTGGAGTGCAGTGGCACAATCTTGGCTCACTGCAACCTCTGCCTCCTGGGTTCAAGTGATTCTCCTGCCTCAGCCTCCTGAGTAGCTGGGGTTACAGGCTTGCGCCACCATGCCCAGCTAACTTTGGTATTTTTAGTAGAGACGGAGCTTCACCGTATTGGTCAGGCTGGTCTCAAACTCTTGACCTTGTGATCTGCCCGCCTCTGCCTTCCAAAATGTTGGGATTACAGGTGTGTATGCGTCCAGCTGCCTCTGTATTTTTATGGGTGGGTATGTGTGCCAGAGTCTATGATCGTGGTTATTTGTTTCTGTAGTTGCTTTGCTCCATCCTTAGACTTCTGCTTCTCTACAGAAGTTTCCCTTGGCAACTCTGTGTTCTCTCACTGGAGCATGTAGCTATTAATGGTCTCTTGGCCACAGATGCAGCCCACAGGAGCCCAGAGCACTACGTCCATCTCTTCCATTTATACACTCCCACAGCAAGGTTGGCACCTTTGTCTCTCTCCAGGCCGCTTAGGTATGACACTGAATTAAAGACTGAAATTTGGGGCAGCTGATATATCTCCCACCACATTTTCCTTCTACTCGTCATCAAAGAAGACATATGAATTTCTTTTCTCACCTCTATAGTCCATATCTTACTCTTACTCTTTTTTTTTTTTTTTTTTTTTTGAGACAGTGCCTTACTCTGTTGCCCAGGCTGGAGTGCAGTTGTGTCATCTTGGCTCACTGCATCCTCTGTCTGTGGTTCAAGTGATTCTCCCACCTCAGCCTCCCAAGTAGCTAGGACTACAGGTGTACACCACTATGCCTGGCTTTTTTTTTTTTTTTTTTTTTTTTTTGTATTTTTTGTAACATAAGGGGTTTCACCATGTTGGCCAGGCTGGTCTCGAACTCCTGATCTCAAGTGATCCACTCACCTCAGCATCCCAAAGTGCTGGGATTACAGGTGTGAGCCACTCTGCCTGGCCAATCTGCATCTTACTCTTACCTGTATTTACCACTCTACCAAAATATCTCATGAGAAGATCTCCAAAGATCGACACATTACTAAATTCAGTGGACGCTTTTCCACATTAATCTTGCTTGATGTTGTACCAGTTGTCAGTATTCTTGACAAGACCATCCTCCTTCTTGTGGCTCATGGTCTCAGAGTCAAAGTCAATGATCCTAGAGAAGAGATCAAGATGGGTAGAGAAATGGAAGAACCAACATGGGCATGTTTTGTCGCTGCTTATAATAAAGTAGAACCTGAACATTATAACGTACTGAACTTAATTCCATGGAGTTCCAATATGGATAGAAAAGAGATGGTTTATGGACATTTGAGAAAAACAAGTCACTTGTAGCTAACCTATATGCACATTTGCTAAACTCACGACTTTGCTTTAAAAGTAAAGTTCTGTGATTGGCAGATAATGAAATGCCTAAGGTATAATAACTATAATAATAATGATAATGACACTTCTGAGGACAGGTCCCTTATGCATCTTATTCATAGCCCTGTCCCTTCACCTAGAACAGTGGCTGACACACAATAGGTGATCAATACATAGTTCTCAAAGAAATTAACAACAAAGCTCATACTTATTGAATACTATGTGCCAGAGAAAGACATGGAAATAAAATTTATTAAAATTACATATAACGATTATAATAACAACACTTTCAGAACAAACTGTGTGCCAGGAATCAACGTAAAGCATTTTACATATATTACATCTATTAACTTTATTAAATGCTATAGACTGAATTGTGTCTCCCTCAAAAAAATACGTTGAAGCCTGAACCCCCAGTATCTTAGAATATAACTGTGTTTAGGGAAATATAGAGCCTTTAAAGAGGTGATTATGTTAAAATGAGGTCATGAGGGTAGGCTCTAATCTACTATGACTGGTAGCCTTATAAGAAGAGATTACGGCTGGGCAAAGGGGCTCATGCCTGTAATCCCAGCACTTTAGGAGGCTGAGGCAGGAGGATCCCTTGAGGTTAGGAATTTGAGACCAGCCAGGGCAACATGGAAAGATGCCTGTGTCTACAAAAAAAAACATTTAAAAAAAATTATCCAGGTGTGGCGGTACCCACCTATAGTCCTAGCTACTCAGGAGACTGAAGCGGAAAGATTACTTGAGCTCAGGGGTTCGAGGCTACAGTGAGCTATGGTCACCACTGCACTCCAGGCTGGGGGACAGAGTGAGACTCTGTCTCAAAAAAAAAGAAATAAGAAATGATTAGGACACACACACACACAGAAGGATGACCATATGGGAACACAGGGAGAAGATGGCTATCTTTAAGCCAAGGAGAAAGGCCTTGGAAGAAACCAATTTTGCTGACGTCTTGCTCCCAGACTTCTAGCCTCCAGAATTGTAAGGAGATACATTTCTGTTTTGTAAATTGCTTAGTCTAGGCTGGGTGTGGTGGCTCACATCTGTAATCCCAGCACTTTGGGAGGCCATGGTGGGTGGATCACTTGAGGTCAGGAGTTTGAGACCAGCCTGGCCAACATGGTGAAATCCTGTCTCTACTAAAAAATACAAAAATTAGCCTGACATGGTGGCGTGTGTCTGTAATCCCAGCTACTAGGGAGGCTGAGGCAGGGGAATCTCTTGAACCCGGGAGGTGGAGGTTACAGTGAGCCGAGATTGCACCACTGCACTCCAGCCTGGGCAACAGATTGAGACTCTGTCTCAAAAAAAAAAAAAAAAAATTAAATAGGACCAAAATAGACCACATCCTTTAGGGAGCCCTGTTAGACTACAAACTCCATGAGGTCAGTCATCACATCTGCCCCACTGCATAGCACAGGGCTTGGCACATAAACATCTCTCCTTCTATCCATGTTATGAATGAATGAGTGGTCATTGTTGTTGGAATACAGAAGACCAAGAGACCTGAAGGCTGTCCTCAAAGGTTTGAAGAGCCGAGTGGACACCACAAGGGGCTTGCTGATTTGAAAGTTCACAATTATGGTGTGGACATTACAAAAAAAAAGTAAATTTCAGCTGTTACATCAAAGAAGAGCTTTCTTAAAGAGTTGAACAGTGATTCATGAGTTTGATGTCTCCAGAGGCCATTAAGCCAGAGGCTGGTGGTTTTCAGGGATACCTGAGAAAGGATTCCCTGTTGCCTGAGGGTTCGAGGTAATCCCCTCTGAGATCCCTTCGGCCCTGAATTGAGACCTAACTTGCAGGATTCATAGAAAAGACTTGTATATTACAATGAAGTTTATCAGCATTCAAATACCAGGTTGGTGGCTTTTTAGCTGTGTAATCTTGGGGAAATGATCCACTCTTCCTGAGTTCCAAGTTCTTCATGAATACCATCGGCTTACAATGCCTATAATAAAGATTAGGATTAGCTTTTGCTACTTGTCACAGAAAAGCTCAGATGCCACTCACTTGAGTGAAATAGAAATGTGGCTTTTATTTCTCCCAGAAATGTAGTGTGCAGGTAGGAATTCTAGGGCTAGTGTAGAAGTTCATTTTCTTTTCTGCCCCATCATCCTCATTTTCACCTCATGACTCAAGCTACATTTAAGGACCACCCCTACCTCCACCCTCACATTCTAGGTTGCAGAAACTGTGGGGGTGGGGTGGGGAAAAGACAATTTTTTTTTTGACAGAATTTCGCTCTTTTGCCCAGGCTGGAGTGGAGTGGCATGATCTCTGCTCACTGCAACCCCTGACCCCTGGGTTCAAGCAGTTCTCCAGCCTCAGCCTCCCAAGTAGCTGGGATTACATGGCCAATTTTTGTATTTTTTTTTAGTAGAGATGGGGTTTTACCATGTTGGCCAGGCTGGTCTTGAACTCCTGACCTCAGATGATCCACCCACCTCGGGCTTTCAAAGTGCTAGGATTACAGGCATGAGCCACTGTGCTCAGCCCCTTCTGCTTTTATCTGATTGGCCCCAGCTTAGTCTCATGGCCAGAACTGACTGCCAGGGTGGCCTAGAAATGTTCCCTTTACTCCTTCCCCAAACAATTATGACTCTGTCACTAAAAAGAAGGCAGAATGGATATCATGGCACAATTGCCACTGTCTGCTCCTCCCCCTGGCAGAGTTCCATGTCGGTGAAAGAGATAATCCAGTATATATCACATGCCTGAGCATAGTAGATGCTCATTAAATTGTCATTCTATTCTTGTTCTACAGTAATTTGTAAGCAGATGGAACTTCAATATGGCAATAGAGAAAGAATCAATTAGACCACAGTCTCTCCAGGAAAACTTTCTAGAGGTAGGATTGAAAAAAGAATTATAGTTTCCATTAATTGGCAATAATAGGAAGAGTATTACAGAATAGGGGGAAGTGGGAGGATAATTGTCATGCCCATTTGCTGAGGTTATGTGCCAGCCACTGTGCTTAGAAGTTGGCCAGTGTTGTTCCCATTGAATTCTCATAACCACCTTATGAGATAAATGCTGTAGTTGACCCTGTTTTACAGAGGAAGAAAATGAGACTTTGAATAGTTAACTGACTTGCCTGTAGTCAGGTAACTACTAAATGTTCAATCCAGAATTCATACTCAAAGGTGTCGGGTTTTGAACACTGTAGTTCTAACCATGAGGCTGTATTTCCAAAACCATTCATTTATTCCTGCAAGCATTCATTCATGCAATACATATTTATTGAATGTCTGCTATATGCCAGCCATTGTTTGGAGCCTGGGGATACAGAGGGGAACAATACAGACAGGGTATCTGTTTCAACGAATTTATATGCTGGTGGTGGAAATAGGAAATAAGTAAGTAGAGCCTTAAGTGCACAAAATAATTGCAGGCAGTGATAGATGTCATGGAGGAAACAGAACAAATAGAAGACTTGGCTGGCAAGAGAGGCTACTTTCAACAGGGTGGTCCAGGAAGGCTTCTCTGAGCTGGGGACTGAATGGTAAGAACCAAACAAGTGGGCAGGTGCCATGGCTCACACCTATAATCCCAGCACTTTGGGAGACCGGAGGCCAGATCACCTGAGGTCAGGAGTTCAAGACCAGCCTGGCCAACATGGTGAAATTTCATCTCTATGAAAAATACAAAAATTAGCCGAGTGTGCCTGGCGGTGGGTCCCTGTAATCCCAGCTGTTTGGTGGGGGGAGGCAGGAAAATTGTCTGACTGAACCTGGGAGGCAGAGGTTGCAATGAGCCAAGATCATGCTACTGCACTGCAGCCTGGGTGACAGAGCGAGACTCCCTCTCAAATAAACAAACAAGAAGCAAACAAGCCATGATTTAGGTCAGGGAGATTCAGTTAGAGCAGAGCAGTATGTCTCAAAGGAATGTACCTGGCTGGTTTGAGGAAGGAAAGGAAGACAGCTGTGCCTGGGGCAGGAGAAGGAGCACCTGTGATCGCAGAGCCTTGGCCATTGCAGAAAAACAGATTCAAGACTTTTCTGATTAGATTCTTTCTGGAAAGAAGGAGGGCGCTGGAAAACGGACAAGGCACTGTTTTCTAAATTGTGTTTTTAGAGTTGTTCTCCCTTATCTGTGGCTAACGCATTCTAAGACCTTCAGTGGATGCCTGAATCCGCTGGTAATACTGAACCCTACATATACCGTCCTATGTTTTTCTTGTAGATACATACTTTAGACAAAGTTGTATATATAAACTAGGCACAGTAAGACATTAACAACAGTAACTAATGATTATTAGTAGTGAAATAAAAACTAAGCAAAATAAGAATTACTTAAACTCAAGCACTGTAAAACCTCAAGAGTTTAACTGATCACTGAGACGACTACTAAGTGACTCTGGGGCCAGTAGCACCTGCCGCGTGGATGCGCTGGACAAAGGGAGGAGCCACATCCAGTCAGGACCAAATGGAGATTTCCTCATGCTACTCAGAGCAGCGCACAATTTAAAACTTCCAAATTGTATATTTCGGCCAGGTGCGGTGGCTTACACATGTAATCCCAGCACTTTGGGAGGCTGAGGTGAGTGGATCACCCAAGGTCAGGAGTTCAAGACCAGCCTGACCAACATGGCAAAACCTCGTCTCTACTAAATATACAAAAAAAAAAAAAAGTAGCCAGGCGTGGTGGCAGGTGCCTGTGATCCCAGCTTCTCAGGAAGCTAAGCCAGGAAAATTGCTTGAACCTAGGAGGCGGAGGTTGCAGTGAGCCGAGATCACGCCCCTGCACTCCAGCCTGAGCCACAGAGCAAGACTCCATCTCAGAAAAAACAAAAAACAAAAACAACAAATAACAAATTGTATATTTCTGTAATTTTCCATTTAATATTTTCAGATCGAAGTTGACTGAGGGTAACTAAAAACCTCAAAAAGCAAAACCATGGAGGGATAGGGGGAGACGGCTGTATTTATAATCTTTTCCTTTATTTTTTAGTGTTGGGTATTTCAACCCATGAGACAAGGAGTGTGATGTTTTGTCTGTTTAGGAGTCCATCTGATTGCATGTGGCCCTATCTGGTTCACCTAATTAGTGAGAGAGAAGCATTAATATTTTTGGGGGGGGGGCCTTCTCCTCTTTCCAGGTTAAACAAGTGTTTATGGTTGCTGTGGAGCATGTGAGAATGACAGAAGGAGGTCAGCGGTCACCACTGATGATTGAGTACACCCTGCATGCATGGCCCTGTGCAGGATGAAGCTGTCCCTGGTTAGGCGGATGCAGAACCCCAGCTCCTGCAGCGTGGGTGAAAGCTGAGAGCAGCACGTGGAGCTCTCCAAGGTACAACACCAGCAGGTGGCTACTTCAGCATTTTACCTTTGAGGGATATGCTCTGAAGTTGAGGAAACACAGGGTCAAGGTTTTGCTTAGCAGACAGGCTGTAGACCTTCGGAAACTCCCAGAGTCTGGAGCCCAGGACCAGATTGTCTGGTGGGGGAGAAATGAGGCCCAGGAAGGGAGCCAAAAATGTCCCTTGGAAGACCTGCAACGAGACCATCTCTACCGCATTTTGTGTAATCCTGGGTCATGAGAGTTGAAAGGTTGCAAGAGACAACTGGGAAGAAAAAGTGGGCAAGATTTAAGAACGTGAGAGGTATCAGTCCTGAAAGCCAGAAAGGGTAAAGAGACAGAAATCAGCTGTTCAGGAAGAGGAGCTGAGTTTGGACTTCAGTTTAGAATCCTGGCAAGGCACAGGATGAATTTTGGAAATGAAGCAGCACTTATAAATGCAGCTTTAGGAATCTCCTGGTGAAAATTTCAGGTCAACAGTAAAGGCTTTTGCAGTCTAGTGAGCCACAGGGGACAATTAAATCAGGTCTCTAAGGTGGTGACCTACTAACCTACACCTCATGCCGGCCTTGAAAACTGTCTGAACAGGGCTGGGTGGGGGCAATGGGAGCTGCTGCTTTGGGTCTGAGATTATAGGAGCTGTGAAGGGGCTTGGCCCTCTGAGGGATGCAGAAAGTCACCATCCTCCTCTGTGCCGCTGACCCCTCCATCTTTTACCAACCCATTTGTCTTGAGTACTAAATGATGGAAGACAGACAATTAAGCCAGAGCCCAAGTACTTCATCTGGTGTTAGTTTCTTTAATTGTATTTCCTACACATTTTTATAAATAGATTTAAGCAAGACACTATGTTCTTTAAATTGTGCATTTTGTTGCTATGGAAACGGTTGCTTTTATTTCCCCCCCACCCCCCAGCCTAGCTATAAAGTAAAAGTTAGCACCTGTTTTTCTAGACAGGTGAATTATTTACTAATCTTTGTCTTTTAAGAAAGTCTCAATGAGCAGGTCAGAATAACCTGCTGACTGCATCGCTTCAAGAGATGCATCCAGTGAGCAGCTGTGATTTTTCAGAAGACCCAATCCATTATTGCTAACCTTTCATGTAGGCGACTCATAGATTCATAGACTGTAGGAACTGGAGAGGAATCTCTAAAGAGATAATTCTCATAACAACAATTTGGAATCACCTTGCAATGTGCATTCCTTGTGTTAATTAGTCTCTAAAGGAGCTCTGAAATACAATCATTTTTTCAAAAACATTTATTGAGCATTAGTACTGAGCTGGAGTAGACACAGGTAAGCATCCTGGAACATTACATCATGCCTGTCACATGAAAGAGATTCAGCAACTATTTCTCTGAATGAATAAAGCTGCCCACTCCTCCAGGCCAGTAGGAGAGATAGACATTTTACAGGTTATAATGTTCTATGCCATGTGCATGGACATGGCATAGGAGAATACAATGGGTCACACCTCTGCCTCCTCTGGTTTTTTTTGTTTGTTTTTTTGCTGGAGGTGAGGAAATTCAAAGTAGAGGATTAGAAGAGAAGATATTTGTCAACATTTTGTGGCTTTTCAGCATCAGAACCTAGTCGAGGACCCAGGTTTTCTGAATCCCAGTCTGATAGTACTTTCCTGCATCACATGGACTTTAAAACAGTGCTTCCGATACATCAACAGCTACAGGGTTGACCTGGGGCTATGGACTGACTCTTTGTAGAAAGGAAAGGATCAAAGTAGCCTCAGGGTTCAGCTAGCAGAACTCACGGGCAGCCCCTTCAGGGGACAGCTGTCAGGGTGAACGTTTCCAATTTCAGACCTAAGTCACTCTGCTGAACTTTCTACAGTTTTCCAGAGAAGAGAGCCTTGCTGACCTTGCAGAGGTCTGGGGCTGACTCCTCAGCCAGGGGAAGTTTGGAAACTTTGAAGGACAGTTCCGTGCATACTGTGTCTATTGCAGCAGCGTAGTTCCAAACATGAAGCTGAGATGTTTTCCCCAGAAGCAAGAATGCATGCCAGACTGTCAGGAGAAACAGATGTCCAATAAAGACTCTGTCTCCAGCAAAATGCCCATACATCCACATTCAATTAGCAAGCAGCCCTATGTCTCACCTTTTTGATTGACCACTGCTTAGTCCAGGATACCCCCTCTCCCGTGGATCGCTGCCTTGCTCTCAGTTATCTGCCTGCTCCACGTTGCCTCCTGCAGTCTGTTCTGCACACAGCCATTTGAGAGAGCCTTTTAAAACACAAGTAAGATCAAGTTACCCCTTTACTCACAACCCCTCTACTGGACTTCTATCATCCTGGCAATTAAATTCAAATGCAAACCACACATTGCTCTGCAAGGAGCTACCTGCCTTCCCCTTAATCTCTTTGCCCTTCTGTCCTGCTGTTCTCTCTGTGGCTGTCTGTCCAGCCCCACTGGACTTCTTCCCATTTCCTGCACCTGCCAAGATTTTCTCAGCTCAGGGTCTTTGCATTTGCTCTTTCCTTTGCCTCCTAAGGGTTGCATTGTTTATTCCCTTATTTAATTCAGATCCTATTCCATCCTCTCAAAGAGAACTTCCATGTCGTGTTACCTGAAAAATCTGCCTGCCAGCCTAGACATTCTCTAGCCTCTTAGCTTTATTATTTACAGAAATACATATTCATTCAGTGTTTCTTTTCTCATAAGAATGTAAGCTACACGGGGTTTCTTTCGTAGCTCAAGAGCCCAGGAAGGAGTTGGCAGTAGTAGATACTGTGAGAAGAATGGGTGAGCATACATCTATGTTTCACACACACACATGCACACACACACACACACACACACACACACACACACCTTTTTTCCTATGATTCCAGGTAGTTTACAGGCCCTCTGAAGCTTGGGGGTCCATGCATCTTAGGTTAGAAACCTCTGCTATGATCCAGGTACCTGCAGTGCTGAGTGAAAGGGGTCCCAGTGATTCAGGAACTCCCACCACACTCTTCTTCCTCCCCAGGCTGGCTTTCCAAAGGACCATCGCATTTTCTATCCTTGAGTGACACAACTGGAATTACAAAAGAATTACAGCATTAGGTTGATGCAAAAGTAGGAGGAGGTTTTGCCATTAAAAGCAATGACAAAACTGCAATTACTTTTGCACCAACCCAATAAAAATAAGAACACCTGTCCAAGGCACATAATGTCGTACGTTAAAGATAAGGGGCCTGTAATTTCATTTGCTAGACACAAGGGCAGAACAAAATTTCAATTCAATGCAACAAATATTTATCGAGCACTCACCGTGTGTCAGCAAATCTGCTAGGTGCTGGGAGAGTGGCAGCAAAGAACAGTAGCACTCACTCAGGAGGCTTCCATTGAGAAGGGAGTGGTCAGACAAGGCAATAAACCTGATTATAGGTCTAGAGCATAAATAATAAGGTGACCAAGACAACAGAGAAAAATAAAATCAGGGAAGGGGAACGAGAAATGTCATTGATGGAGCGTGTGCAATTATAAATACCATTTTTAGGGAAGACCTTGCTACTAGATCAAACGGTTGAAGGAAGTGTGGGAGGATGTAAAGATAATCTGGAGAAAAGCCTTCCAGGAAGAGGAAAGAGTAGATGCAAAGGCCCTGAAGCAGGAGCCAGAGTCGCCATAGCTAGGAGGTACCCTGGCAGGGATGGAGGGAGCAGTGAGAGACGAGAAGAAAATATGGTTGGACAAGAAAATGTATGGCTTTGGGTGTCTTTGCAAAGACTAGTTTTTTCTTTCTTTCTTTCTTTTTTCTTTTCTTTCTTTTTTTTTTTTTTTTTTTTTTTTTTTGAGGTAGAGTCTCGTTCTGTCGCCCAGGCTTGGAGTGCCCTGGCGCGATCTTGACTCACTGCAACCGTCGCCTCCCAGTTTCAAGCGATTCTCCTGCCTCAGCCTCTGGAGTAGCTGGAACTACAGGTGCCTGCCACCACGCCCAGCTGATTTTTGTATTTTAGTAGAGACAGGGTTTCACCATATTGGTCAGGCTGGTCTTGAACTCCTGGCCTCATGATTCGCTTCCCTTGGCCTCCCAAAGTGCTGGGATTACAGGCGTGAGTTCCCGTGCCCAGCCAGGACTTTAGTTTAACTTGGAGTAAGAGAATTCTCTGGACTTGTGAGCAGTGGAGCAACATGTTCTGACTTGTGTTTTAACAGCAGCACCCTGACTGACATGTTGAAAGTAAACTGTAGAGAGCACGCAGGGAAACGGGAGATCTTTAGGAAGATCAATCATCATCAAACAAACAAAACCCACCTTTATTCTTTTTCCTGCTCTGGTGGGTCTCCCCTATAGTCAATACCCTGGGAACTCAGAAAGATTTCATTACTGTGGATGAATAAGTTTAGCCTGGGGAAAGAGTTGCTGTTCCCTCTAGGTATGCCCCAAACCTCCCATGCACAGGAAATCAAGATGTATGTGTTTGCTCCTTCCAGGTGGATGGTCCCCCGGAGAGCCCACTCAGTTGGAAGATGTAGAATATTCATGTAGGTATACAGCTGGCAAGAAGCTGGGCGATAGGGAAAACGAAAAGAAAGGGCACTTAAATCAGGAGCCATCTCACCAGTGGAAATTAGTTAAATTCAGTCAGTTGCTGATTGATTTTATGTTATGGGACTCAGATGCTCTGAGGCCCAGTCAATAGAAACCCTGTTTTGAAAATGAGCCAGTTACAGATGGATCTGCTGTTCTATTATTAAAAGAAATGGATCTGTTCAGAGAGTAACATACATAACACTAAGAGCCCACTTGGTGGATGAATGCACTCAGTTTTTCTTTATTGCCTAAGACCTGGGATTAAATTCTGGAGAAAGTCAGAGACCTGCAGAATTTTTACTGACAAGGCATCTTAGGTATCACATGGTCACCTTCATTTACTAATCTTAAAATTGAGGCTCAGAGAGGGCCAGTAAATTGCTGTGATGAACACCCCCCAGATTTTTGTGACTTCCTGCAATAAAGTTTATTTCTTGCTCTTGTCATAGACCAGTGTGGCCAGGCAGAGGCTCTGTTCCACAGAATCCCTCAGGAACCCAGGCTCCTTCTACTGTACCTTCTGGCTCCTCCCATCTGCAAGTCCTCAGAGACATCTCAGTTTAGCTGGAGAAAGAATGTAAGGATCATAAGAGGTTTTCATGGGTCAGACTTAGAAGTGGCATGTATCATTTCTGCTCACAGTCTGCTGGCAGAACTCAGTGTCATGACCATAATGGGAAAATATAGTCTAGCCATGTGTCCCTGAAGAAGAGCACGTAGATACTGGTGAGCACTGGCCATACCCACCAGAACCGCATAGGCCCTAAATGATGGTGGCAGTCCAGAGAAATATCACAATGGAGAAGAGGGGATATGCCCAAATGCTCTTTAGATTCTGTCCTTTCTTCCCTTTTCCTTTCCCCCTCCCTCCTTCCTTCCTTTCTGTCTGTCTCCATCTCACCTTTCCTTCTTCCCCACTCCTGCTTATCACCCCCTTTCTTTTCACTGCTATCTGGTGAGCATCTACTAGATACCAGGGTTGGGGACAGTCAAGTTGAAGCAAGCATGAACCCTCAAGGGCCTACCGTTTCAAGGCAAGAAATAGACACAAATACAGTTATGCACAGCACAATAATATTTCATCAATGACAGGCTGTGTATCTTGATCCCATAAGATTATAATAGTGGTTTGTTTTTCTTTTTTTTTTTTTTTTGAGACAGAGTCTTACTCTGTCACCAAGGCTGGAGTGCAGTGTGGCACGATCTCGGCTCACTGCAACCTCCGCCTCCTGGGTTCAAGCAATTCTCCTGCCTCAGCCTCCCAAGTAGCTGGGTCTACAGGTGCCCACCATCATGCCCGGCTAATTTGCTGTATTATTAGTAGAGGTGGGGTTTCACCGTGTTAGCCAGAATGGTCTTGATCTCCTAACCTCGTGATCTGCCTACTGTAGCCTCCCAAAGTGCTGGGATTACAGAATAGTGTGTTTTTACTGTCCCCCTTCTTACCATTTAGATACACACATGCTTACCATTGTCTTACAACTGCCTACAGTATTCAGTGCAGTCACATGCTGTACAGGTTTGTAGCCTAGGAGCAAGAGACTACACCATATAGCCTAGACATGTAGTAGGCCAGGCCATTTAGGGTTTGTGTAAGTGTGCTCTGTGATGCTCGCACAGTGACGAAATCTCCTAACGACACATTTCTCAGAGTGTATCCCCATCATTAAGGGATGCATGACTGTCCTTAGAGCCAAGGTGGAAGCAACAGATGCCACAGCGTGGCTAGGGTGCTCTGGAGAGAGCTGGAGGTGAGGAGCAGGAGAGAATGGGTGGAATTCCAATGGCGTCATTCTCTAACTGTGCCATCTGGACCTGCATAACCCCACTGAGCCTATTTCCACACCTGTGCAATACAGACAGTGGTATCCTTCAGGTGGTGGTGGGTTGGCACGAGCCTTTGTGAAGAGATTGCTACAGTGTGTTGTTATGCTCCAGACATGTGAGTCCTCTTTTCTTGGCCAGGAGGAGGGGGAGATGATTTCCTCCTGTTGAAGCAGAGAAGGCTGATGATGCGGGTGGCACCTGAGACGGATCTTGAAAGATCATCTCTTCGCTGTGCTGGGTTATCTGAGGATCAGCTCTGGGTTGATTGAAAAATTCTGCATCCACATGACAGCGGCTTGGGCCATGGCATGTTAATTTCCTATCGCTGCTGTAACAAGTTGCCACACATTCTGGAATCCATCAGACAGAATTATACATTTAGTGGCTTAAATTCTGGGGCTTCAGAAGTCTGACATGGGTTTTGCTGAGCTAAAATCAAGGTATCGGCAGGACTGCGTTCCTTCTGGAAACTCTGGAGGAGAATCTAGTTCCTTCCCCTTGCCGGCTTCTGGAAGCCACCTGAATTTCTCAGCTTCTAATCCAGCCTCAAAGCCAGGCCCATGGCCTTGCAATTCTGTCTGACTTTGACCCTCCTGCCTTCCTCTTACAAGGACTCTTGTGATTGTGTTGGGCCTACCTGGATCATCTGGGATCATCTCATCTCTGTGATGTAAGGTAGTATATTCACAGGTTCTGGGGATCAGAACATGGACTTCTGGTGGGGGGTGGGAGGGTGGTGTTATTCCTTCTGCTACACGTGATGAATCTGATTTTCACAGAGTTCTCACTCTATTAAATGCCTTGTGCTGACTTAGGTAGTGGAAAGAGTGTCTCGTGCCTTGTTCAACACTGAAGAATCTGTACCGGGTACCACTTCCATGCCACGCCATACATGTTTACTCCTCTAATTTCCCAGCTGCAGGACAGGGAGTGAGAGACACACAGCTGATATCTTGCTACCTGCTAATCATCCCTCTCCAACTAGCTAGTCCTGGAAATCCCACACTGTAGATATTTCTTTCTTTAATTTAAGCCTTTGATTCTTTCAAAAGAATGTGTGGAAAAAAAAATAGGAAATGGGATAGGGAGAAAGGAGTAACATTATTTGTTATCAGTTATAGAATTTCAGTATAAATTAATTTTTGATTATTTTTGTTGTTGAGGACAAATTTAATGAAGATAAAAAGAAAATGAAAAGACCTTTCGTGTTTAGTTGTTTAGCAGAAATGGAATCCATCAGATAGTGTGTTGGGGGTGGGTTTGGGTGGAGGTAGGAGCTGGAGAAAGGGATGCTGGAGGCTGAAGATCGAGTAATCTTTCGAATATGCCTTTACCAAACATTCTTGGTCTCTGGCTTTTCTGGGCTATTTTGACTGGCATTCCTCACTAAGCTCACCTAGAATCAATTTGTTTATCCAGAGTCTGCCGTTTGAATGCGTAAGGTGCCTCTTCTCCTCACCCTTGGAAGCCCTCTAGTGGACGGGATCTAAACAACTAGAAACATACACCCCTGTCTCGGGAGCTATACTCAAGATGAAAGGGATCTGGAGCAAAGAATCCTGGGGTGTGACCCCTTCCCCTGATATGATTACCTAAGCAAAGGGACCCAAGCCACCTCTCTGCACTTCGCAGATCTCCACGATTCTGCCACACTTTGTGTCACAGCCTCAGGGTTGCATTGACGGGAACAGGAGACTCATTACTGAGCTGGGTAATGGAGAGCTGCGAGCTGGAAAATACATTGGATTAAGGACAGCATATTCTTTCATCAGCACAAAAAGGAGCCATAGGTTAGTATAGACTTTCTGCTTCTGTGGAGTTAGCCCTTAGTATTCCAAGAGGGGTGAGCAGGGCATGCCTTTGGGTGGCCTAAAGGAGAGAGATTATCACTGATTCAGCTCCAGATCCCAAAATATGACATTTTGGGAAGTGTATTAGATTGCTCAAGCTGCCATAACACAATACTAGACTGGGAGGCTTAAACAACAAAAACTAATTTTGTCGAAGTTCTGGAGGCTAGAAGGCATGGCAGTGTGGGTTTCTCCTGGGGCCTCTTCCCCATGCCTTGCAGATGGCCACCTTCTCACTGTGTCCTCACATGGCCTTTCCTCTGTGTGCAGGCACTCCTGGTGTCTCTCTCTCTTCTTATAAGGACACCAGTCTTATTGAATCACACCCTCACTCTAACAACCTCATTTAACCTTAACTACCTCCTAAAGACCCTATTTCCAAATTCAGTCACATTGGAGTTAGAAGTCCAATGTGAAAATATGAATTTTGAAAAGGATACACAATTCAGTCTAATAACATGGATGGTATTTCTTGGGAAAAACATGTATAACTTGTAGGACAAATGTCTATTTCGTAAAAAACAACCACAGCTACTGGAGACAAATTTCATTCCAGAAAATATCCTATGGAAACATATACTTTGCAGCAAAAACGCACCAGAAAACATACACATCAGAAACATTTTTTATTAAAAATCCCCCCCACACACACACCAAGAAAAAGATAATCTCTGTGGATAATTTTCATTGTGAAAATGCTCACTGTGAAAATAATTACTAGGAAAAGTATCCATTGGAAAAATCACTGCCAAAGAAGTGGAGTGCAATGGCGCTATCTCGGCTCACTGCAACCTCCACCTCCCAGGTTCAAGCAATTCTCCTGCTTCAGCCTCCCAAGTAGCTGGGACTACAGGCGTCCGCCACCATGTCTGGCTAACTTTTGTGTTTTTAGAAAAGACAGGGTTTCACCATATTGGTCAGGCTGGTCTCGAACTCCTGACCTTGTGATCTGCCTGCCTCAGCCTTGAGAAGTGCTAGGATTACAGGCGTGAGCCACCACACCTGGCCCAAGAAAAATTTTACTAGGAGAAATAACCACTCAAAAAAGATGCACAGGGAAAAATGTCTACTAGAAAAAAAAATTAAACTTAGTTTGAAAAATACCTATAAGAACATATGCTGAATGGTACAAATACCCACTGGAAAAATATGCATAGAAAAATTATGTTCATCATGAAAACAGCTTTTGATGATGTAGCTCTAAAAATCAGGAAGCTATCATTTATTTTGTGTGTCCAATGTGTCATGCATTCTTCTCAGAGTTTCCCACCTACTAATTTACTTATTCCTCATGAGCGCTCTATGAGGTAGGTACTACTCTATGCTCCAATTGACATATAAAGAAACTGACACACAAAGGTTGGGTAACTTACACAGGAAGTAAAGGGCAGTCCCATCTTTGAACTTAAACAACGATTCATTCATGCAACATTTATTGAGTACCTACTGTGTGTCAAGCATTGTGATAGGCAATGAGGTCTAACACTGGCTGAAACATATGCCTCAGTTTTAAGAAATTAACATGGGAGACAGAGTCATAACCAGACTATGAAACTATAGGGAAATGAGCCTTTGTATGTTCGCTTTCACTTTGGAAACTGAAGCAAAATTCTCTCACCAGACTGAAGTTTCTTTGTGCGTTTATGAAAGAAGCTGTTGTCCTGGGTCTGCAGCAAACCCCAGGCCCCTGGGAATAACAGCCACTGGGAAAACATAAACACTCGGGAGAACACTCATGGGTGCATTGGGAAAACATAATCCCAGGGGAAAGTATTCATCAAAATAGGTACCTGATGGGATACTTGTTTGAAACTAAGTCTGGTAGGAAGTCCTTTCTCCTCTGCTCAGTCCGGGTCTTTGCTCTTGGCCACATGAACTCAGCAGAGATGGCCAGGTAATGCAATGGCTTGAGTAGTGAAACGGGTTGTAAGAGCCTTGGTGCAAGGGGGGAACTGGATGAGATCTGGGGAAGTTCTGAATTCTCTTAATTTTTAAAAAACCATTACTTGTTTATGGTCTAACCCCACTCATATGTGAGCTCCATGAGGTCAGAGCTCCCTGCCCGGGTAATTCATCTGTGCATCTCCAGTGCTTACAAAAGTTGGTGCTCAATAAATACATATTTCTGGTCGGGTGCAGTGGCTCACGCATGTAATCCCAGCACTTTGGGAGGCCTAGGTAGGTGGATCACCTGAGGTCAGGAGTTCAAGACCAGCCTGACTAACATGGTGAAACCCTGTCTCTGCTAAAAATACAAAAGTTAGCCCAGCGTATTGGCAGGCGCCTGTAATCCCAGCTGCTTGGGAGGCTGAGGCAGGAGAATCACTTGAATCCGGGAGGTGGAGTTTGCAGTGAGCTGAGATCATGCCACTGCACTCCAGCCTGGGCTACAGAGTGAGACTCTGTCTCAAATAAATAAATAAATAATTCCAAAAGAGGGGATGTCGATGATAGTTATAGCACACATGTCAAGTGCACAGATGCTTGAGATGACCTAACCTGAATCCCAGCTCTACCATTTCCTGGCTGTGCAAACTTGGCTAAGATACTTGCTAACTCTGAGTCTCAGTTTCTTCATATGTGCTATGGGGACAATAATATCATTCTTGTATGGCTCTTGGAGAGATTAAATGAGATAATATCTGTTGAGTACTTAGCCTGTACCTGACACTTGGTAGGGGGTCAAAAATAATTGGAACTTGTCCCTCCCTTCATGAAGTTTATGGTCAGGTGGGCTATCCCCCAGCTACCAGCCCTCCCCATAAAGCTTCAAATTGAAGGCAAGGGCCCAGCAAAGCTGGCTATTTAAGTCTGGAATCTGCAACTCAAGTTTTTTCTTTCTTCCCTGTTGTCTCTGGAGATTAAGCGTGCTGTAGGGTTCCATCTGCTTCTGTAATAAAACATAAATTATTAAAACTGTAAAATATTGATGAACTGTTTTATAAAACAGAGAGACTTTAATGTATTGATTATGAATTGAGAAAGCCTTAATGAGTTTCAGGAGGAGAAATAATTGGGCAATGATGCTGTGTTGATTCCTTCTATGCCCCTGAACGAGAGGCAGTTATGAAAATAAGCTCCCCTTGTCCCATTTTGCATCACTGTCATCTTGCAGTTGTGCCATGGTACATTTAAAATCTGTGCTTCCATGAACATTAAAAGCTAAGCAGAGAAAAAAAGCGAGAGTGATAAAGGGAGGGGAAAATTCCTTGTTAAAAATCAACAAAGTATTTTAAGGGGAAACTTCCTTGCTTTTATTTAGCTCCCTAGGTGGCTCCCAGAGACTCTGGAAAACTGATGGTTCACATTGTAGCTGTTTCATTTTTAGATGGTTCATTCAACGAGAGTCTCTTATGAAAGTTCAGGAAGACTTCTCTCTTCATGAAGACCTTTCTATTCCTTTCATTTTAGGATGAAGGATCTAATAGCCAGAGCTGAACTTGTAATAAGGCAGTTTTTACAGATGAGAAAACTGAGGTCCACGGGGAGATAATGTCTTGTCCAAGATCCCACAGATAGTTAGTTTTAAGACTTGGCCTGGCACCTAGGTCTCTTGACTCTGGTGTTGGCGATTCTTCTTCTTCCACTTCTTAAAGGAGGGCTTTCAGATGATGAAAGCTTTTTTAACGTGGAGCGGGTTTCTGGGTTTTAGTCTTGCTGAATAGCATGAAGCAGAGAGACTAAATGGTCTCTTGACCTCTTGTAAGACATGTTATAGGGAGATTTGAAATTCCGTGGAGTAATGTAGCCACTCCATCAGTCATCCATAACTGGCCTGCTGGTCTTCAAAATCTCCCGGGACACAAAGTAAAAAAAAAAAAAAAAAGAAACAAACAAAATCTCCCAGGCCAGACTGTGGCTGGCAACTTTAGACACAGCCACATCGTTGTGAGTCTCAGGAATGTCCAGAGAGGGGAAGAGGCTGCACCAGTTACTGATGAATCTCTCACAGTAACTGAGATGGGAAGAATAGGCGTTATGTATCAACAAAGGACTCTAGGCTCAGAAAGTCAATGGAGTTGCCCAAGTTCACACAGCTCATTGGCGGCAGAATCAAGGGCTAGGGCCATTATCTTTGGAGAAGTAGGTTACCGTTCCTGTACAAATATTAAATACCATACTGCCTTTTTATTATATTTGGAAGAGTTCACTGCAAGGGCAAGATGGATGTGTTTTCAATAAGAGCAGCAGGAGATGGTTCTCATTGAAAACACATGAGGTGAGGGGTTGGTAGCTGACTTCGTTTTGCCTTCACATGTTAGGTCTGATGCTTGCCAGAAAAGTTGCTGTGAAGGACACGGTAACATTTGCAGCTAATATTCATTGAACACGTTCTCTGTTCCTGAATTATGCCAAGTACCTTTGCTCCCATTAGCTCATTTCTCTTTCTTAGCAACCTTTGAACTAGGGCATGTTATCAGCCCCATTTTATAGAGGAAGGAATTGAGGCACAACGTGGTTAGCTGAGTTTAGATAGTGAAGCCAGGATGTAAGCCCAATGACAGAGGCTTGGAAACCTACAGGCCTAACTGCGTAATAATTGCAGATATGTTTCTTCTTGTCTTCAATCATGCTGCTTAATTTGATGTTACTGACCTCTTGTTTCTTCTTCAAGATGTTGCTTATTTTGGCCTTAACTGTGACCACTTCTGGGTCACAGTTTTACCTCTTTCCGGCTGCCAGACACAGCCCCTTGTAGTTTTTGAGTGTTCTCTCATGACCTCCAGTTCCTTTCACTAGACATGGGCTCCTTGGGCAATCTCAGATAATTGCATGCATTTTACAATACCTTGCTATTAACTATGCTGCTGTCAATTCTGTATTGCCAGCCCTGAACTCTTCCTGATATTAGGGTAATCTTGGTCTCATAAAATGAGTTAGAAAAGTGTTCTCTTTGCTTATATTTTCTGTAAGAGATTGTGTAGAATTGGCATTATTTGTTCCTTAAATGCTTGGGAGAATTTTCAAGTGGAACCATTTGGGCATAGAGATTTCTTTCTTGGAAGGGTTTTAAAACTCTGAATTCATTGTCTTTAATAGTTATAATTCTGTTTGGGTTATTTCCTCTAGAATCAGTTATAGTAGTTTGTGGCTTTGCAAGAAATTGGTACATTTCTGACAGTTAGTCAAATTTATGTGAGTAGAGTTGTTCATAATAATCCCTTTTTATCCTTTCCTTGTCTGTAGCATCTGCAATGATAGCCTCTTTTTTATTTCTGATATCAGTAATTTGTGGCTTATTTTCTTAAAATTAATCTCTCTAGAGGCTTATCACTTTTTTTATCTTTCAAAAACAGTTTTTTGTTTCATTGATTTTTTTTTTTCGATTTTACTGATTTCTGCTCTTTGTTTTTCTTTTTTGCTTGTTTTAGATTCATTTTGCTCTTCTTTTTTTAGGTTTTTAAGGTGAAAATTATTAACCTGAGTCTTTTCTTCTTTTCTAATATAAACATTTAATACTATAATTTTCCCTCTAAGCAATGCTTCCCTTTATGCTTTAACTGCTGCTCACAGATTTGGTATAGTATATTTTTATTCAGTTCAAAGTATTTTACGATTTCTCTTGACACATTCTCTTTGATCCATTGATTATTTAGAAATGTGTTGATAATATGCAATTGTGTTGAAATTTTTCATACTTTCTGTTATTGTTTCATTATAGTCAAAGAACATAACCTGTATGATTTCAATTCTTTTTAAATTGTTAAGGTTTGTCTTATGGCTTAGAAAGTGGCCTATCTTGGTAAATATCCCATGTGGGCCTGAATAGAATGTGTATTCTGCTGTTGTTGGATGGAATGCTCTGTAAATATCAGTTACATCTGGTCGTTGATGATATTGTTCAGTTGTTTGACATTCTTGCTGAGTTTTTATCTATTAGGTCTATCACTAGAAGTTTTAAAATATCCAAAGGAAGTTTTAAAATATCAAACAATAGTTGTGTGTCTATTTCTATCTCCAGTTCTGTCAATTTCACTTCATGTATTTTGAAACTTTATGACTTGCGTATACATTTTGGATTATCATTTCTTGTCTTGAATTGACCCTTATATCATATTTTGCCTTCGTTTATTCCAGGTAATTTTCTTTGCTCTGAAGTCCATTTAGTATAGCCACTCCAATTTTCTTTTTATTAATGTTTGCATGGTGTCATTTTTAGCTTTTTTTTTTCTTATTTTTAACTTATCTATATCATTATATACAAAGTAAGTTTCTTATATATAGCATATAGTTGGGTCATGTGTTTTTATACATTCTGAAAATCCTTGTCTTTTGTTTAGTGTATTTGGACCATTTAAACTGAATGTAAGAATTGATATATTTTAATTTAGATGTGTCATTTTAGTTTTTATATTTTGTTTCCTTTGTTTTTATTCCTCTATTTCCCCTTTCCTGCCCTCTTTTGGGTTGTTTGAACATTTTTAAATATTCCATTTTAATTTATATGTGTAGATTTTGACTATGTCACTTTTTATAGTAATGTTAATGTTCAAAAAAGGGATAACAATATATATACTTAACCTATCACAGTGTGTAACCTACCACAGTGTAATCAAGATTTAGTCACTCCAAATAGACTGGAGGAACTTTATCATCATATAGGTCCCTTTATTCTCCCACTTTTATTTTAATTGATACACTACATCTAAGTTCATTAAAATTTTCATCAAAAAAATGATATAGTTTTACTTTCAACTGTGAAATACATTTTTTAGAATGCAAAAGGAGAGAGTTGTCTGTTATATTACCCTGATATTTCCTATTTGTTTTGTCTTTCCTTCATCCTTTTTACTTATTTTTAATTGACAAAAAATAATTGTATATATGGGCTATGGTGTGAGGTTTTGATATACTTATACATTGTAGAATAATATTTTTGATATATTTATACATATGTAAATCAAGCAAATTAGCATACCCATCACCTCACCAGTTACCATCTTCATTCTTAATATTCCAAGATTCTCTGTATTCATGTTCCTTCTGTCTGACAAATTTCCTTTAACAAATAATCTGTTCTACAAACCCCCATGACACAAGTTTACCTAAATAACAAACCTTCACATGTACCCCTGAACCCAAATAAAAGTTTTTAAAAAACCCAATTAACAATTCCTTTAAAGCAGGTTGCTTTCAAGATGTGTTATGAAGAAATTTGATTTGTCTTCATCTGAGAATGCCTTTATTTTAACTTCATTTTTGATATAGATTACTAGCTATAGAATTCTAGATTGGCAATTCTTCTCTTTCAGCATTTCAAAAATATTAGAGAACTAATACAACAGAAATATATGTATTACTCCTGTATTAGTAGTACCGCGTTCTACTACTGTTGGTAGTGTTATGTAGGTAGTAATATTGTAGTACTGATATGACAATACTAAATATTACACTACTAACATTAATAGTGCTATTATAGTTCTGGTATCCATGATTTCTGATGAGAAACCTAGTCATTTGAATTCTTGTTCCCCTTTAGGTAATATGTTGCTTTTCTCTGGCTTCTTTCAAGATCTTTATCTTTGCCTTCAGTTTCAGCAGTTTGAGTGTGATATATCTTTGTCTGTGGATTTCTTTTTCTTTTTCTTTTTTTTTTTTTTTTTTTAGACAGAGTCTCACTCCATCACCAGGCACCAGGCTGGAGTGCAGTGGCGCGACCACGGCTCACATCAACCTCCGCCTCCCGGGTTCAAGCAATTCTCTTGCCTCAGCCTCCTGAGTAGCTGGGACTACAGGTGCGCACCACCACGGCCAGCTAATTTTTTTGTATTTTTAGTAGAGACGGGGTTTCACCATGTTGGCCAGTATGGTCTCGATCTCTTGACCTCATGATCCACCCGCCTCGGGCTCCCAAAGTGCTGAGATTACAGGCGTGAGCCACCACGCCCTGCCTGTCTGTGGATTTCTTTGCATGGATCCTGTTTAGGATTTAGTGAGCATCTTCAATCTGTAGGTTTTAGCTTTTGCCACACTTGGGGAAATTTTTAGCCTTTATTTTTTCAAGTTTTTTTTCCCCATCACATTTTCTCATCTCCCCTTTGGACACTGATGACATGAATATTATACATTTTGTTTTGCTATAGTACCACAGGTCTCTGAGGGTCTGCTTGTTTTTTGTTTGTTTGTTTGTTTGTTTGTTTTCAATCTTTTTCTCTCTCTGTTTTTCAGATTGGATAATTTCTATTGATGTGCCTTCAAGTTCACTGAATATGTCCTCCATCATCTCTAATCTGCAATGGAGTCCATCCAGTGAGTTTTTTTAAAAAAATTCAATTATTATATTTTTCAGTTTCTATGTAATTCTTTTATATATCTTCTATTTCTTAATGAGGCTTCCTTTTTTAAAAAATTTATTTCAAAATTTTTTATGATTGCTAGTTAGAACATTTGGGTAATGACTACATTAAAGTCTTTGCCAGGTAATTCCAACATCTGTGACATCTGGGCATTGGCATCTGTTGATTGTTTTCCCCACAGGAGTTAAGCATTTTCTTGTTCTTGGTATGCTGAATGATTTTGGATTGGATCTGAACATTTTGAATAGGATGTTATGCAACTTTAGGCCTTATTTAACTCCTATAGAAAATGTTTCTCCCCCCCGCCTTTTTTTTTCCCAGAAGTAAATCAATCTGGTTAGGTTCAGGTAGGAAGTTTGAACCCCCAACCCCCACCTTCTGTGGGCTGTGGTTCCCATATCAGTTCAGTTTTCAAACCTTGGTAGTGCTATTTAAATACATCAGTCTAAGAACCCGGGTTGTGGTCGCTCTGTTAGTTCAGTTCTGAGATTATTAGGAATGCTCATTAGGATCAAATCCATGCAGGCACGGCTTGGATAGGAGCACAGAAATTCATGAACCACTTTATGCAGTTATGTTCTTAAGCTCCTGTGTCTTAGGTCTCTGGCACTTTACCTTTGCCTCAGGCTCTCTTTTTCTTCCTTTAGCTGGAAAGTTGGGGCTCTAGTTACCTTGCTCTGTCATGCATTTAGCTGTGCCTGTATCCAGGGTTGCGGTGCAGGAGGACAGAGGAAAGGAGACTAATGTAATACTCTAATAGTAGGGACCCTGGATGTGGAGTATTTAGAAACGATAACTTTTCTGTAAATCTAAAACTATTCTAATTTTTTTTTATAAGCAATTAGTGTTTGCCTCACCTCTTGAGTCACAGGTCCCCTCCCTCAGAACTTTGGCTCCTGTGGCCTCTTGTAAAGGCCTCTGTTGCCAACATCACAGGATGGCTTGTGGACTGGGTATGAGAAAACAGGGAGAAGGAAGAAATGGGGATCTCCACACTCCCTCTGAGTGTGAGCAGTTCCCTTTTTTTTTTTGAGAGGGAGTCTCGCACTGTCGCCTGGGCTGGAGTGCAATGGCATGATCTCGGCTCACTGCAGCTTCCGCCTCCCGGGTTCAAGTGATTCTCCTGCCTCAGCCTCCCAAGTAGCTGGGACTACAGGCACACACCAGCACACCTGGTTAATTTTTTGTATTTTTAGTAGAGACAGGGTTTCACTATGTTGGCCAGACTGGTCTCGATCTCCTGATCTTGTGATACACCCACCTCGGCCTCCCAAAGTGCTGGGATTACAGGCGTGAGCGACCGTGCCCAGCCAGCAGTTCTCTTTTCTGTGCCTGGAGCGAGAACTGGAAGGTCTCTTTTAGAGCCCAGTCTCTTCACACACATGCTCACTTCCCAATTTCAATCTGCGTTGCATTCAGGTGAAGAGATACTGGAGGAAAAGCAATGGTAAACTCACCTTGGTTTGGTGGTTTAAATTCCCATCTTCTCCAGTCCGCCTACTATGATTTATTTTTCAGAATCTTTAGCTGCTCCGTGAATTCTGCATTCAGTTGAAGGAGAAAGGGGGAATGTGTTGTTTTCATCTTTTTTTTCTTTCAACTTTACCTCTTTAAAAAATTTTTAATTATTATATATAATATACATAAGAAAAGTGCACACAGTATAAATATATTGTTGGGTGATATATCAATTTAAATCAATATAAATTGATAACTGTGAAGAAACCACCCAGGTTAAGAAAGAAAATATGAATGAGAGTCCCAAAGCCTCCATGACAACTCACTCCCTTTTTGCTAGAAGTAACCATTATTTCCCGATTTATGGTAGTTATTTCCTGACTTATCTTTTATTTGCCACCTATACCATACCATAGTATGATTTAGTTATATCTTTTTGAACTTCATATAAATTAAATCATACTTTATATAATCTTTTGTGTCTGACCTCTTTTCGTCATTGTTTATGAGATCCATCAGTGTTGTCTGTAGCGGCCATTAATTAATAATCACCTTTGTATTCCATTGAAAAAATATATAACAACAGATTTATGCATTCACATGTTGATGGATGTTTGGGGTGTTTCCAGTTTGGGGCTGTTATGAACGATGCCTCTGTGACATTTTTATACATTTCTCTTGGAGTGCATGAGCTGAGTTTCTCTGACCCAGTGGAGTTGCTGGGTCATAGAATATATCTTCAGCATCAATAATAGTGGCAAACTGGTTTCTCAAGTTTTGTTCCAATTTACACTCTTACCAGTGGCTGAGAATCCCTGTGGCTCCTTTGGGGCTGTGCCTTAGTCATGTTTGTACCTATCATGCATGACACAAATGATGTTCAATCTGCATTTGTTAAGCCATCGAACTGACAGCTGGCTATGACTGTGTTATGTGTAACTGAGATGAAATTGTTTTGTTCAGATTTTGAAAAGCCTTGGGTTACACTCCATCTTCATTAGAAAGGAATGGAGGACATGTCACAACAATTATCTCCTGTGAAAAATGTGCTCAAGAAAGCTAATGATGATTTGTGAAGGGGAAAGGAGATGCTGAGTCTTTTGAAGACTTTGATGTCATATCAAAGGCCTTCATCTTGTTACTTGAGAGTGATAGGTTTGGTGGGAGGCTGTGGACAGTGGGATAGACACAGTATAAAAGAGGGATTCTTTCAAGAACCACAGGACAGGAAAGAAAATAATAACTGAGTAAATTTCATGGTTGAGGAATAGCATGTGAGGCATTTGCTGTCTCGTGTCAAGAATTACAATCCACTCCATCAAAGTTATGGCATTCAAGACTAGATGGAAAGAAGTCAGATTGTGCAGTGTTAGAACAGGTGACTCCACTCCATTTCTGAATGCCAATTTTGGGCAGTGACTTAGTCTCAAACTATTTTAAACAAATGATTCTGAAAAATCTTCAAAACCTGGATGATAGGTTAATATATAGGAACAGTCTCATGGGCTTACAGGGGTTAAATACAAAATTTATAAAATCCTTCTGAATCTGGTACAGATGAAAAAGTTGCTGTGAGAGATAGGGTATTCGGAATTAAGTGAAAATTATTTTAGAAACTCACTGAAGAGATAAGTTTTTGGACAACAAAATAAAATCCATTCAATGTAGCAGCTGGACTAAATAATGACAGTAAACATTTATTATTATTACATTTATTTTAAATGCCAAGCTCTGGGTGCTTTATGTGGATTTTCTCAGTGAATCCTCACAAAAACTCTATAAAGTTGAAATTATTATCCCTATTTTTACAAATTGGGAAAAGGAGGCCAAGAGGGGTTTGAGCGACTTGCTCAAGATCACACGGCCAGTAAGTGTTGCAGGGGAACCAAATATAGGCAAAGAGATGCCGGAGCCTACATGCTACTCATTTTTCCCTGGTTTTAAAAATTAATGGCCAGGCGCCATGGCTCACATCTGTAATCCCAGCACTTTGGGAGGTTGAGGCAGGCAGATCACCCGAAGTAGGGAGTTCAAGACCAGCCTGACCAACACAGTGAAACCCCATCTCTACTAAAAATACAAAATTAGCCAGGTGTGGTGGCACGTGCCTGTAATCCCTACTTGGGAGACTGAGGCAGGAGACTCACTTGTACCTGGGAGGTGGAGGTTGCAGTGAGCCGAGATTGCACCATTGCACTCCATCCTGGGCAATGAAAGTGAAATTCCAACTCAAAAAAGGAGAAAAAATATCAATATGTAAAACTCACTTTATTTTGCTGTACAGTTTATGAGTTTTAACACATACATAGTTGTGTATTGCCACCTTCACGATAGTGACACAGAACTGCCTAATCATCTCAAAATTCTCCTCCTGGTGTTCCTTTATAGTCCCACCCTTCCCTGACCCATCGTTTTTGGTTACACTAAAATTCAGGAATTTTTCCTCCAGAAAGTCATATAAATGGAATTATATAAAGTGTAACCTTTCAGATTGGCTTATTTCACTTAGGATAATGCCTTTGAGATTCATCTAAGGTTGTGACTGTAACTGTTGTTGTTTTTTTTAAGTTCTCTTTGGTGTTCTATTACTTGGATGGACCAGTTGGTTCGTTCATTCTCCTGTGAAGGACTTTTTTGTTGTCTTCAGTTTTGGGCAATTTTGAAGGAAGCTGCAATAAATATGCATGTACAGGTTTTTGGCTGAACATGTTTTTATTCTTCTAGTGTAAATATTAAGAATATGATTTCTTGGTCAGGTGGAATGTTTATACAACCTTATAAGAAATTGCCAAAATGTTTTCTTGAGAGGTTATATCATTTTTCATTCCTATCAGCAATGCACAAAATATCCAATTGTTCCACATCCTTACCAGCACTTACTAGTATCAAATTTTTAAAAATATTGTATGTTAGCCACTCTAATATGTGTGTAGGTGTGTTTCATGATTCTAATTTGCATTTTGCTAATGACTAATGATGTTGAGGATTTTTTTTTTCATGTGCTTATTTGCCATCTAAATATATTTTTTGATAAAGTGTTTAAATCTTTTGCTCATTTTCATAAATTGGGTTTTTTGTTCTTGGTGAGTTTTTAAGCATTTTTAATATATTCCAAATACATTTTTTGTATGATATGTGATTTACAATATTTTCTCCTAGTCTCCAGCTTATTATTTCATTTCTTTTTTTAAAATTATACTTTAAGTTCTGGGGTACATGTGCAGAACATGCAGGTTTGTTACATAGGTATACACATGCCATAATGGTTTGCTGCATCCTTCACGCTGTCATCTGCATTAGTTATTTCTCCTAATGCTGTTCATCTTCTATCCCCTCACCCACTGCTATTCCTCTCCTAGCCCCCCACCCCCTGACAGGCCTTGGTGTGTGATGTTCTGCTCCCTGTGTCCATGTGTTCTCATTGTTCAACACCCACTTATGAGTGAGGACATGCGGTGTTTGGTTTTCTGTTCTTGTGTCAGTTTACTAAGAATGACGGTTTCCAGATTCATCCGTATCCCTGCAAAGGACATGAACTCATCCTTTTTTATGGCTGCATAGTATTCAGTGGTGTATATGTGCCACAATTTCTTTATTCATCTATTATTGATGGGCATTTGGGTTCGTTCCAAGTCTTTGCTGTTGTAAATAGTGCCGCAGTAGACATACATGTGCATGTGTCTTTTTAATAGAATGATTTATAATCCTTTGGGTATATACACAGTAATGGGTTTCCTGGGTCAAATGAAATTTCTATTTTTAGATCCTTGAGGAATTGCCACACTGCCTTCCACAATGGTTGAACTAATTTACACTCCCACCAACAATGTAAAAGCATTTCTATTTCTCCACATCCTCTCCAGCATCTGTTGTTTCCAGATTTTTTAATGATTACCATTCTAACTGGCTTGAGATGGTATCTCAATGTGGTTTTGGTTTGTATTTCTCTAATGACCAGTGATAATTAGCTTTTTTTCATATGTTTGTTGGCTGCATAAATGTCTTCTTTTGAGAATTGTCTGTTCATATCCTTTGCTCACTTTTTGATGGTTTTTTTTTTCTTGTACATTTGTTTAAGTTCTTTGTAGATTCTAGATATTAGCCCTTTTTCTGATGGGTAGATTGCAAAAATTTTTTCCCATTCTGTTGGTTGCCGGTTCACTCTAATGATAGTTTCTTTTGCTCTTTAGATGCTCTTTAGTTTAATTAGATTCCATTTGCATATTTAGGCTTTTGTTGCTGTTGATTTTTTAGTCATGAAGTCCTTGCCCATGCCTACATCCTTAATGGTATTGCCTAGGTTTCCTTCTAGGGTTTTTATGGTGTTAGGACTTATGTTTAAATCTTTAATCCATCTGGAGTTAATTTTTGTATAAGGTGTAAGGAAGGGATCAAGTTTCAGCTTTCTGCATATGGCTAGCCAGTTTTCCCAACACCATTTATTAAATAGGGAATCCTTTCCCCATTGCTTGTTTTTGTCAGGTTTGTCAAAGATCAAATGGTTGTAGGTGTGTGGTGTTATTTCTGAGGCCTCTGTTCTGTTCCATTGGTCTATATGTCTGTTTTGGTACCAGTACCATTCTGTTTTGATTACTGTAGCCTTGTAGTATAGTTTGCAGTCAGGTTGAGTGACACCTCCAGCTTTGCTTTTCTTTCTTTCTTTCTTTCTTTTTTTTTTTTTTTTGCTTAGGACTGTCTTGGCTATGCAGGCTCTGTTTTGGTTCCATATGAAGTTTAAGGTGGGTTCTTCCAATTCTGTGAAGAAAATCAGTGGTAGCTTGATTGGGATAGCATTGAATCTATAAATTACTTTGGGCAGTATGGCCATTTTCATGATATTGATTCTTTGTAACAATGAGCATGGAACGTTTTTTCCTCTGGTTGTGGTTTGTAGTTCTCCTTGAAGAGGTGCTACACATCCCTTGTTAGTTGTATTCCTGGGCATTTTATTCTCTTTGTCGAAATTGTGAATGGGAGTTCACTAATAATTTGGCTGTCTGTTTGTCTGTTATTGGCATATAGGAATGCTTGCGATTTTTGCACATTGATTCTGTATCCTGAGACTTTGCTGAAGTTGCTTATCAGCTTAAGGAGATTTTAGGCTGAGACAATGGGTTCTTCTAAATATACAATCATGTCGTCTGCAAATAAAGACAATTTGACTTCCTGTTTTCCGAATTGAATACCTTTATTTCTTTTTCTTGCCTGATTGCCCTGGCCAGAACTTCCAATACTATGTTGAATAGGACTGGTGAGAGAGGGCATCCTTGTCTAGTGCCGGTTTTCAAAGGAAATACTTCCAGTTTTTGCCCATTCAGTATGATATTGGCTGTGGGTTTGTCATAAATAGCTCTTATTATTTTGAGATACGTTCTGTTGATACCTAGTTTATTGAGAGTTTTTAGCATAAAGGGCTGTTGAATTTTGTCAAAGGCCTTTCTCTGCATCTATTGAGATAATCCTGTGGTTTTTGTCATTGGTTCTGTTTATGTGATGGATTATGTTTATAGATTTGTGTATGTTGAACCAGACTTGCATCCCTGGGATGAAGCCGACTTGATCATGATGGATAAGCTTTTTGATTTGCTGTTGGATTCTGTTTGCCAGTATTTTATTGAGGATTTTCGCATCAATCTTTATCATGGATATTGGCCTGAAATTTTCTTTTTCAGTTGTGTCTCTGCCAGGTTTTGGTATCAGGATGATGTTGGTCTCATAAAATTAGTTAGGGAGGATTCCTTCTTTTGGTATTATTTGGAACGCTGCCTTCAATGGATCAAAAATTTTTAGTTTTAATGTAGTATAATTTTTCAGTTTATTATTTTATGGATCGTGCTTTTGCTATCATGTCTAAGAATTTTTTTGCCTAACCAAAGACCAAGATGGTTTCCTACAATGTTTTCTTTGGGGTTTTATATGATTATGTTTTTCATTTATGTATATATGTATATAATCTATTCTGAGTTAACTTTTTATAAGGTAAAAGATGTAGGTCAATGTTTATTTTCATACTTATAGATACTTAATTGTTCCAATACCATTTGCTGAAAAGACTACTATTTGAATTGCCCTTGATCCTGGAATTGAAGAAATTTACAGAAATTTACTCACATTTTGTCAAAAATCAGTTGACTATATTTGTGCGCATCAATTTCTGGACTCTATTTTAGGGGTTGACAAAATTCTTAAATGGCTACATAGTAAATATTTTGGGTGTGTGAGCCATGGAGTCTCTGTTGTGTGAAATTAAAAACAGACAGTAGGTATGGGAATGGGAGGGGCTATATTGGATATGGGAAATTAGAAAAAGAGAAGAGTTTAAGGCAACCCTGATTATCTTCTAACCTAAAGTTGTTTGAGCTTTCTGTTGCTGGAATTCTAGATAAAGAGTAGTTAACCATATTAACCACCTATGTGTCCTGTTCCACAATTACGTAGGCTAGGGTTCTCAAACCTCAGTGTGTTTGAAAATCACCTGGAGGGCTTGTTAAAACAGACTGCTGAGCCCCAGGGTGTCTGACCCAGTAGGTCTTGGATGAGGCATGCAAATTTGCATTTCTAACAAGTTCTCAGGTGACACTGATGTTGCTGGTCCTCGTTCCTGCACTGACTGCTCAGTGAATGCACCATGCCATGTCTTCTGCCCTGGGGCATCTCTGGATTTGTGGCATAGGATTGTAGGATGCTTGCGGGGAATGTGCCTGGCACTCACACATGTGCTACTTGGGAGTGTGAGGCAGTTAGTACCCTATGGCATGGAAGACTCTTGAACCATAGCGGATATGAGTTGGTGAACAAAATTGGTGGACAATTCTGAGATGCATTCTCCAGTTCTCCTCTGAAGAACCCAGGGGAAATTGTGCTCCAGTTGTCCACTGTGGTAACCAACTTGGTATCATGTATCATGCCCTTGTTCCATGTTTCATTATCTACAGCCCCCCATTCTGCTGCGTGGGATCACTTTCCAAAACAAACTGCCTGCATACAAGTCCTTGATTCTGGGTTTGCTTTCCAAGGGGAACTCAGCCTAAGACATTTGCTGTGGTTCTCAATCTCTTCCTCTATCTCAGTCCATGAAACATCCTAATAGTTACCTGGCACAAGAAACGCAGAGTTCCTTAGACATGGTGGGCAGGGATTAGGTATTTTTATACTCACTACATACATGCTAGTGATTGGCTTGTAGTGGTGTTCAGAAAATTATGAAGAAATGAAACAGAAAAAGTATTTTCAGACTTATTAAATGAGACTAGATGGATAGGAATGAGCAGGAGTGAGGGGCAGACGTGCAAGTCTGAGTGGAGAGAGAAGGCTAGCTTGTATGCAACCAGTAGTGCACCAAGCAAGATGGCAAATAACAAAATGCTCATTAAGATTTGAGGCTGTGGAGCTCTCAATTGGAATCCAGACTCCACCATTTCTTAGCTTTATGGCTGGAGGCAAGTTTCCCTTTACACTTTGCTTCCCACATCCATAAAATAGAAGAGTAGTAATAGCCACCTCATTGAATTGAGCCAAAAGTATAAGGATGTATAGAAAGCACCTAGCATGTGTCTTGGCACATGATAGGTGTTTGAGAAAGGTTAATTCCCTCTATGTCTGGTCACTCACCCATGAAGGATGCAGTAGCAGGAGGTTGGAATGCAGGACATCTAAGATTTGTTTCACTTCCAAAACTGTAGGAGATTGTGACGGTAGCCAGGTACAGGTTATTAACATTAATAATGAAAATAAGGATGCTTATCTGTAGTAGCTAATGTTAACATAGTGCTTGGTAATGCCAGGCACTGTTCCAAAATATATATTTGATTCTAATTTAATTCTCAAGCTACTTTATGAGATAGATTATAGTATACAGTACTCCCAGTTTTATAAATGATAAAACCAAGGCACAGAGAGGGTAAGTGACTTGATCAAAATCACACAGCTAGTAATAGGTGGAGCTAGGGTTGAACTGAGGCAGTGTTTCTCTTAGTATTGTGCCATCTTGCAGGGAGTTGACTGCTATTTCTCTCAGCACTTAGACTAGCGTGGTGCATTACAGGAACTACAGTTTGTACAGCAATTTTACGTGTATCATTTATTTGAGCATTCAAGTGGAGAAGGGGAAGAGTGTTACAATATCTCCTATGGAAGATATGTTAAAAAAAATAGCTTTTTCCATAGCTGATATGTTCATGCCACTTGACCCCACTCCATATTGTTAAATGCCTCATGTTGAATGAGTTGTAGGATGAGCTATGTAGAGGTAAGGAGGACCTCTACCAATGAGGAGCTGCCTCTATCCTTCAGAAGGGTGGAAAAGTGAACACATGCACAGAGAAATGCTATGTATAAGTTGTGGAGGTCATCACGTGGGGAGAGCACAGCAGGAGGAAGTCGACCATACCTGGGAGGTCTGGGGCGGGTCCCAAGGAGGCCACCATCATGTTGGTATCTCCAATGCCACCCTTCTTCCTCATCTGCTCTCTATCATTGAAATTTCCCTCTTAGCCTCTTCACCTTCCCCCAAAGAAGAATGGGGGGGAGAGGGGGGAGAGAGAGAGATTACAGTCTGAACATGAACATGTCAATATGTAAGAGGTTAAAATGAGAATTATTGGTGTTTGCACAAAGCATTTGCCTCTTGTTCATCCCTGGCTATTTAGCCTGAAGAATGTCAGGTTGTGGAATGAGTGAGATTGGGATGCCCAGACATTGCTTGGCTCTTTCATGCTATTTGTATACATGGGAAATGCAGAAATCCAGTGAAGTCTTTTGTTTTAAATTGGTCTGTTTGATGTATTTGAAATGGATAGATTATGCTGCTGACTTAATACAGACAAAAATCTGTCTCTACACTCCTCTCACAGAGCCTTGGCGTCACTGTTTCCCTTTCCATGGAAGGCAGGGGGCAGGTAGACAAAAGAAAGAGGTGACTGAACCCTGCTCAGGGGAGTGCTTTTTCTACTGCTGTGTTCTTGATAGGGACTTTCAGCAGCGCCTCCAGACCTTTTACACCTCCTACCTCCAGAGTGGTGGAGTGAATGATCTGGTTGGGGAACTACATTTCTGTTTAGATGAACGTAGCAAAGGGGACTGATTTGATCTCTCTCCTTCCTCCTCCACATGATCAATGGAAGACAAATGCCTGAGTAAATGCCTCTGTTCCTCAGAGGCAAACATCCTGCTGATGTGCTGGTCCTAGTTCTGGATTGGGAGGTTAGAAGATAATTGATCCATCTAATAATCCCACCTGAACCCAGATCTCCCAACATGGGTTTTGTGCCAGATGACTTCTGCTTGCCCCTTCAGGTTCATTTCCTACCCTTTTCTATTCTTCCTGGATCCCAAACTACATCCTGCATCAACAGACTGCTTTGCCCTCTGGTTTCACACTGGGGAAGACTGGAAGGAGATTAAAAGGCAGGAAGAGAGTAAGGTCAGGATATTTATTGCCTCAGCTCTCTCACTCTCTGCAGGTCACCATGGGTCGGCTGAGTCTCCTAACTGGAGTCTGTGGCTCTGTCAGGTAACCACTCCCTCCCCTTCTCCCTTCCCTCCCAGGCATAGTAACAGCTTCTACTATAACTAGGTCTGGTTGCTTTTCCTTAACCCTTCCCACACCCTTGGAAATAGTCACTTCATTAAACTCTCCCCTGTAACTTAGCCTGACTGGTTAGCTTCTATCAGTGGGAGAGATTGCGTTTTTCCAATATGGCCACACCAATCTATATCTCATCCCACATGTGCCCCTAAAACGTGTTGTTGAGGCTCCTCCAGCAAGAGATGGGGAATTTATGTTCCTTTTCATTAAATCTGGGCAGGACTATGAAAATAGCAGAAATGATGCCATGTGACTTCCAAGGCTAAGTCATCAAAGACAATATGCCTTCTACTTTGTCCTCTGGGGGTGCTCACTCGACCCCAGCCAGCATATGGAGACAACATATATCAGTGTCCTGGCCATGAGTCCCAGCTGACAGCAATACCAACTGCCAGGTATGTGGGCAGATGATTCTTATGCTCAAACTTTGAGCTACTCTAAATGTTGCAGAGTAGAGCAGCACTGAGCTGTCCCCAGGCGCCAACCATCCAGACCCGTGCAAATGGCAGATTTGTGGGAACAATAAGTATGTTTTTTTAAAAAGTCACTCAAGTTTATAGTGGCTTGTCGTATAGCAACAGATAACCAGATAGTCAGCAATAAAGTTAATATTTGACCTCTATTTCTATACTTGTGTTTTATTTCTCTCCTTGTTTAGAAATCTGGGCAGGGAGGAGAAGGATATTGATTGGGTAGCCTCAAAAAGATGCCAGCATCCACCTGCTGCATTCTAGTCCCTCTAATGGGGATTTTACAACGTCTCCTCATGCGTTCCTCACCACAAACCCAGGTCAGAGGTATCATTGTCCACATCTACCAAGCCAAGAGATCATGGAGGCAGGTGAAAGATGAAGTAACCAATCCAGGGGCACTCAGAGAGTCACTGAAAGACTCTGAGATGTAACCTAGGTTGGCAAAACTCCAAATCCCATGTTCCTCATATGGTGCAAGGCTGTTCTATCTTCTTATAATATTGTTAGAAGAAGTGCTGGTCTCCATTGTGACTCGCTCACTAGTTTTTGGTCTGTAGAATCTGCATCCTTTTTATTTTGAAGGGAAAAGAATACTTTCTGATGTCCTGGCTGTCATTTATTGGATCCTGTTTCACCAAGTTGCCGTTGGATATTCTTGGACTGTTGGATATTCTTGGACATATTCTTGGCACCCCCTGCTTTCCCAAGTGGCCCCTTAGAATCCCTGGCTCTCAATGTTCTTTTTTTCTTTTTGTGAGATAGAGTCTTGCCCTGCCACCCAGGCTGGAGTGTGGAGTGCAGTGGCACGATCTCAGCTCACTGTAACCTCTGCCTCCCAGGTTCAAGTGATTCTCCTGCCTCAGCCTCCCTAGTAGCTGGGATTATAGGTGCCTGCCACTACACCCAGCTAATTTTTTGTATTTTTAGATAGAGTTTCACCTTGTTGACCAGGCTGGTCTCGAACTCCTGACCTTGTGATTCTCTCACCTCAGCCTCCCAAAGTGCTGGGATTACAGGCATGAGCTACTCGCCTGGCCTTCAATGTTCTTTATACACACTGACCGTGTGCTCCTTGAGGGCAGAAGCTATGACAATTTGTTCATCTTTATACCCCTACCCAATACCTACAGTTTCATTAGCTGCTTAACAGGAATCTGCAGAATGTCTGAATGCACGTTTGTTTTCATCAGGCAAAAGGTTTGATCTGGACATTCTTTCCTTCTTTCATTTCTCATCTTAAAGACTCCTTCATCGTTGTGTCTGACCTCTAGGCAGACAGAATTCTCCATGCTGGGGACATGTGCCTCATTCTTGGGCCAGAGAGCCCATCCTGCCTGGCATATAAGCTACAGTTTGCTGACGCCATGGTCCTAAAGTGTCTGTCACTCACCAGCTTTTAATCTAATTTTCAGTCTTTTTCCACCTTTTCAGTGACTGTCTCCACTATACCAAATTGCTGCTAGAGAGGATTTTCTTAAAAACACACATTTGATAAGTATATCGTCCTGCTTAATCTGCCATATCTGTTAGTTTCTGCAAGATACACCCATCACTTGCCACATGGATTAGGGTTCTCTAGAGGGACAGAACTAATAGGATACATGTATATATGAAAGGGAGTTTATTAAGGCGAATTGACTCACAGGACCACAAGGTAAAGTCCCACAATAGGCCATCTGCAAGCTGAGGAGCAAGGAAGCCAGTGGTGGATCAGTCCAAGTCCCAAAACCTCAATCCAAACAGATTGACACCCAATATTAACCATCATACCACACGTAAGATCCTTTATGAACCCTCTAATGCTCTCCTGACTAATGCTTCATCTGTTGAGGGCACATTGGGCATCTCATCATGGCCTAGAAAAATACCTGACCCTTCATGATTTTATGACTTTGTTCTTGCTGTAACATTCTCATCCTTTCTTTTCTGCCTGGCGAGTTCCTCAGCTTAAATGTTACCTGTACGGTGATGCCTAACTCTACCAGGCAGGTAAGCTCTTCTAGTTTATGCTCTGTATATTCACAGCATTTTGTTTATGACTGTATTCTAGTACTTAGCATATTGTTTAGTCACTTGTGTGTTGACATGCCTTATGCCCCCATTAGTCTGCAAGCTGTTTGGGAGCCAAGATCGTGGTTTTGTTATTAAAGAAGCTGGATCATCCTACTTCTGCTATGAACCATAACTTCATAGTAATTAAGAGTAGAAACTTTGGAATCAAATTACCTGAGTTGAAAACCTCATTGTAGCCTGCACTTACTGGCTCTGAGAACTTTTTTAAGCCTCAATTTTACTTTATTTCATTTTCTCTTTTCTTTCTTTCCTTTCTTCCTTCTATTTTTTTTTTAAGAGATAGGGTCTTGCTGTGTCACCAAAGCTGAAGTCTGATGATGGGATCCTAACTCACTGTAGCCTTGAACTCCTGGACTCAAGCAATCCTCCTGCCTTATCCTCTTAAGTAGCTGGGACTACAGGTGTGTGCCATCATACTTGGCTAACTTGTGTGTATGTGTGTGTGTGTGTGTGTGTGTGTGTGTGTGTGTGTGTGGAGATGGGGTCTCACTATGTTGCCCAGGCTGGTCTTGAACTGCTGACCTCTCTAGCAGCCTGCATCAGCCTCCCAAAGTGCTGGGATTACAGGCATGACGCACTTTCCTGGCTTTCTTTTTAAAAATAAGAATAATAGTACTTATTTACAAGATTGTGAGTATTAAATGATTTATCCCATATGCAACTCTTGGCACGTAGTAAACACTTAAACATTACCTGTGAGTGTTATTATTCACACTGAACAATTACCATGTACCACTTTAGTTCATGAAATCTCATGGGAATTCTATCAGGTAGGCATTATTATTCCCCTTCTACAACTAAGGAAACTGAGCCTCAGGGAGAGTAAGGAACTTTCCCAGGCTTATGTGGGTGATGGGTGTTGGCGCATCCAGGCTGGGATGCTTACAAGGAGCTCATACAAGCTTGTTGAGTCTATTTGAGGAGCCTGTTCAGTCTTTGTCCTTACTTCTGACCAAAGCAGACTTCCCATTGCCTTTGCTGCTGGAGCCAGAGTTCAGCCCCAGGGGAGTTGGTCCAGTTTTTATGCCCTGTAACCTTCCACGTTGTTCAAGTTCTGAGCCAGACTGCGCATGGGCTGGGTTTGTTTGTTTTTTACTCCATTGAGAAGATGTCTTCAGGCTCATTCCCAGGTCACTACACAAACTCATTCCATCTGCCTTACAATTAAGATTCAAAAGTATGCAGCAAGTAAATCCCTCCCTGTGCACCGATTCCAATCAGCAATTATGCTCTTAATGACCAGCTGAAAAGGAATTCATAGAAGCAAACCACAGTATTAAATATACAATTGTGTTGATGCTGACCTGCTGGGAGAACTTTCTGTTTTTTTTCCAGAACAATGTCTGAGAACAAGGATGTAATCTTCCTTCCCCGAACATTTTTTGCCCTTTTAAGGAGAATCATCTCTAAAATAAAGATTTGTGGGCCAGGCACGGTGTAATCCCAGCACTTTGAGAGGTTGAGGTGGATGGATCACCTGAGGTCAGGAGTTCAAGACCAGCTTGGCCAATATTGTGAAACTCTGTCTCTACTAAAAATGTAAAAATTAGCTGGATGTGGTGGCATTCGCCTGTAATCTCAGCTACTCAGGAGGCTGAGGCAGGAGAATCGCTTGAACTCGGGGGACAGAGATTGCAGTGAGCCAAGATTGCGCCATTGCACTCCAGCCTGGGCAACAAGAGTGAAACTCCATCTAAAAAAAAAAAAAAAAGAAAAAAAAGAAAACAGCTATATAAGGAAGTAGCCATTTCCCAGAAGACATTAATACATTAAAACACCATTTTAAAACTACAGTCCAGGGTCACATCATGCTTTCTGTGAATTGTCCTAATGTGATGAGGCTGCAAGCTCTACCTCCTCACTGCTCAGAAGCACCTGTTTGGTGGTTAAGATGCAGTCCCTATGGATGAGATCAGGTGACCTGGTGCTTGTGCCAGTGCATTATGGTTAAATGGAAGAAGAGACATTTGAAACCAAACCACAAATTCTAACAACCTTGTTGATGAACACTTATGCTGGGCCAACCTCTGTGCTGAGATCTCTGTACTTCTGATCTCTTTGGGACCTGAGAAGAGTCTTCGAAAGGGAGCCATTGCCATTGTTCCCATTTCACAGATGAGCAGAGTTCAGAGAGCTGATTTAGCCAAGGTCACCCAATAATGGCCTAAAAATGTGCACCCAGGTGTGTCTGATTCGCAAACTTTGACTTTTGGCTACAACCTCACAAGAGAATAACCCTGAGTCCCCCAGTTGTGGTGATGGGAATGCTATGAGCATGTTTTGACTGAGTGTGTCCTGGGGATGGTATTTAGTGTATTTCACAAATATTAGGCCACCTTAGCCAACAAGCACCTTCTTGGGTAGGTATTGCCAATTAGTTTCATTTTCAGCCTGGGCTTGTCCCAGTAGATCACACTGCCTGTCTGGTAAGGTGATTGGGGTCAGCAGTGGGGAGGGGCAGGATGAAGCTTCTGCTCTTTTATAGGGTGAAGTGGGTGAGAGTAGCACCTTGCTTCATTGAAGTCGCATTATCCATTTGGAAAAGGCCAGCTGAGAACAGAAACTCACTCTCCACTCCCATAGAGCTCAGTGGCCCTGGAAATAACTTCAGAGAGACTATATTAGTTTGCTAGCACTTCCATAATAAAGTACCATAGACTAGTAGGCTTGAGCAACAAAACTTATTTTCTTATAAGTCTGGAGGCTGGAAGTGTGAGATCAGGGTGTCAGTAGGGTTGGTTTCTTCCAAGACCTCTCTCTTCCTAGCTTCCAGATGGCTGTCTTCTGTCTGCATCTTCATCTTGTCTTTTCTTTGTGCATGCCTGTGTTCAAATTTCTTCATATCACAAAGACAGCAGTTGTATTAGATGAAGGCCCACCCTCATGACCTCACTTTACCTTAATAATCTCTCTTTAAAGACCCTATCTCCAAATATAGTCACATGCTGAGGTATTGGGAGTTAGACTTTCAACCTATAAATTTTGGGACAAAATTTAGGCCATAACAAAGACCCAGTAGGGCTTTTGTTTTTTTTAATCAAACATCCATAACTTGATTTCCAGTAAGTTCATATGGCACAACCCCCCAAATCTCTCTAATCATTAGGTTCCACATCTCTGAAACTGGCAGGTAGTTGTGAGAATAAAATGGGACAATATATTTAAAGCACAAAGCTGTTTAGGTTCTCAGAGCAGTAGTTCCCACCACTTCTGTACAGACTCTTTCCCTGACACCACAGCTGTGGCTAAGTCCTGATTCTATTCCCAAAATGTTTCCGGCTGCTCTGTGGGTGGTTAAAGGCTAGGGTCAAACACATTTCATTTAGGGGGAAAAAAATGCTGCTTGAATTTGTGGTGGTGAACTTTTTCTTGCCTTCTCTCTCTGGCTTGTACTTCTATGGTGGTAGAGACAATGTGAAGTATTTGCAAAATCTTGTTTAATATTCATCTTCTTGTGCATGCAGGCAGAGTACAGTTCCCAGCTATCCTGCAGGTAGGTTAGAAATACATGACTGGGTTCTTGCCAATATCACATGGGCAGAGGTTACATAATCTATTCCTAGGCCATGCCAATATTTTGGATAAGTTTTGACTAACAGAAAAGTTATAAGGATAGGATAGAATGTTCCCATGTATCCTTCACCCAGCTTCACTGGATGTTAGCATCTTGCATAATCCTGGCACATCGGTTAAACCTAAGACGTAAGACTTCAGATTGCACTTGCTTTTCCACCGATGTACTTTTTATATGTTCCAGAATCCATTCCAGGATATCACATTGCATTCGGTTATCATGCTTCCTTAATCTTCTCCAATCTGTGACAGTTTCTCATTCTTTCCTTGTTTCATGACTTTGACAGTTTTAAGGAGAACTGGTCAGATATTTTATAAAATGTTCCTCCGTTTTAGTTTTGCTGATGTTTTTCTCATTATGAAACTGGGATGATAGGATATAATCCTATAAGGAAGAAAACTACTGCTGTAAAGTGTCTTTCTTACTGCTTCATATAGGAGGTCCATGAACTCTACGTGACTTAGCACTGCTGGTGTTAACTTTAATCCCTTGGTTAATATGGTATCTGCCAGTTTTATCTAAGTTAAGGTTAGTACAGAGACTCCTTGACTTACGAGGGGATTATGTCCTGATAAACCCATTGTAAATTAAAAATACTGTGAATTGAAAATGTGTTTAATACACCAAACCTACCAAACCTTCTAGCTTAGCCTTACCTGCTTTAAACATGCACAAAACACTAATGTTAGCCCACAGTTGGACAAAATCATCTAACACAAAGGTAGCTTTATAACAAAGAGTTAACTAGCTCATATAATCATATAATTTATTGAATAGTGAAAGTGAAAAACAGAATGACCATGTGAGTACTTGAAGTACAGTTTCTACTGAATTAATACTGCTTTTGCACCTTCCTAAAGTCAAAATATCGTAAGTCAAACCATCATAAGTTGTTTCCCATCTCCATAATTTAATCTTTGGAGATAAGTCAGTTAAGTCCAGCCTAGTCTCAAGAGTTTATTCCAGCTTTCTCTCTTTGCCTATTTTTAACTTCTTTGCTCTGATGGTAAAAAAATGTGGTTTCCATCAGCTACAGTTTATTTCTTTGTTAATCCCAGTATACAATCAACACACCATTTTTCAAGGTTAATTCGGTCAACTCCTTTTTTTTTGTACTACCATTGTTGAGGTTATATGATATATTCATATATTTGTAATACAGTTAGATTTATTTTTCTTTTCTTTTTTTTTTTTTTTTTTTTTTTTTTTTTTTTAGAGACAGAGTCTCACTCTATTTTCCAGGCTGGAGTGCAGTGGCATGATCTCAGCTCACTGAAACCTCTGCCTCCTGGGTTCAAGCGATTCTCATGCCTCAACCTCCCTAGTACTAGCTGGGGTGTCCGCCACCACGCCCAGCTAATTTTTGGATTTTCAGTAGATGGGGTTTTGCCATGTTGGCCAGGCTGGTCTTGAACTCCTGACTTCAGGTTATCTGCCAGCCTCAGCCTCCCAAAGGGCTGAGATTACAGGTGCGAACCAGTGCCCCTGGCCTAGATTTATTTTTCATAGTCTGGATTCCATCCTGGTTTTCCTGGACTGCCTAGTTGCTTTAAAAAAAATTATGTACGGTAGAATAAGAATTTTGACAAATACATAAAGTCATGTAACCACCACTTCAGGACCACACAGAATAATTCTACAACCCTGAAAAATCCTTTTTGTGGCCTCCGTGTGGTTACCCCTTCCCCTTCTCCCAACTCTTGGCAACCATTAATCTGTTTTCTGTTTCCTATCATATCATATAAATAGGATCATATGCTATGAAGTATTTTGGTTCTGGATCTCTTTCAATTGACAAAATACATTTAAGGTATATCTGTGTTGCTGCTGAATCAACAGCTTATTAATTGTTTTTAGAGCTGAGTAGTATTCTATAGTATGGATGTGCCACAATTTGTTGATCTTTTAGAACTTTGTTGATCATTTAGAACTTTGCCTATATTTCCTGTTCAATAAAAACATTGCTGTCGTCATTATTGTAAAGACCTCATGAGCATCCTGTTTTTGGCTTGCCCTAACCCTGAAGTGGGACTCAATACCTCTATAATCCATCCTCTTCCCACAGAATCCTCTTTCAAAGCATTACTGAGCAGTGAAAATTTTGCTCAATATTTTGTATAGGAAATTTAGAAGGGCTTTACATGGTACACTCTGCAACAAACACCAAATTGTTTGATATTTCCAGATACCTATCAATTGTGTGTGTGTGTGTGTGTGTGTGTGTGTGTGTGTGTGTGTGTGTGTGTGTGTGTCTTCTTCTTTCTCTTTTGTCCCCCACTCAGGGCTCCAATATCTAGGCAGTGCCTTCCAGCTCCCAGAGCTTCTTCCTCTTTCTCTTTCCATTACTTTCTCTCATTCCCTGTCTGCTGATGATCTAGAATAATTTAGCTCTGATTCCCCCAAGCTTACCTTCTACAACCATCACCCTGCTCAGCAAACAGAAAACCCTGTATTCACCAGATTTTGTCTTTTTCAGTAAGTAATGCCTGAGTATTCTATCACATTACTATTTTATTTATTTATTTGAGATGGAGTTTCTCTCTTGTTGCTGGGCATGCAGTGGCACGATCTCGGCTCACTGCAACCTCCGTCCCCCGGGTTCAAGCAATTCTCCTGCCTCAGCCTCCCAAGTAGCTGGGGTTATTACAGGTGCCTGCTACCACACCTGGCTGCTTTTGTATTTTTAGTAGAGATAGGGTTTCACCATATTGGCCAGGCTTGTTTCAAACTCCTGTCCTTGAGTGATCCAGCTGCCTTGGGCTCCCAAAGTGCTAGGATTACTGTTATGAACCACCCTGCCCAGCCCACATTATTTTTTTATAACTTCCTGCTGTTTATGTGAGGGCTAACTGAATGAATGAGGTAATGTATTTGAAGCCTGTTTCACAATATCTGGCATATAACAAAGTGGAAAATAAATTGTAATTTTTATTACTGTCATTTTGTTATTACTACTTCTGGTAAGAGATGACTACTGTCATGCAGCAACAAAACAAGATTCTGTCTCAAACAAACAAATAAAGACAGATTACTTAGGTCTTTCATGGCTTGTTTTACTTTTGACAAGAAAAGAGGCTTCCGGAAAGAGGCCGTTTGAGGATGAAGCTCAGAAAGACTTCAGGAAACCAGAAGCCCCTACCTCTGAAGCAGTTCTTGAAAGCCTAGGTATGAATGATATTGATTAAGCCTCTGGTTGATCTACCCCAGGGGTGAAGGATGCCTGCTTACTGAGAAGAAAACCTGCTGACTGCTGGCCTTGATAGACCCTGCTAGGTTCCTGGAGAGGCTTTCTGGCTGAGGTTGAGAGACAGAAATTCGCCCATCTGTTTGAGATTTTGCAGGCCCAGCCCAGCTTGAAAACCAGGACCATGTATATGACCTAGGGATGGGCCTTTGCTCACATCTTCACTATTCGGATCCCCATAGTCTGTTTTGAGATTCCGGCTTGCTTACGGTGCAGCTGAATGGTACAAACAAGGTGTATGTTTAGTCTTGCATGATCCCTTTGAAGTTAGAACCAAAGTGGTCATCTTCTTCTCAGTACAGACTTCTCCTCTTCCAGGGTTCTCTTTCTCAGGAAGAGCAGCACCATTCACCCAGGCATCCCCTGAAACCTCCATGAATACTTTTCTCCCTGATCTAGTGACTTTTTCAGTCCCATGGCTTCTACCTCTACAGCATTTCTCAGCTCCATCCCTCTCCACTGCCTCTGGATTCCTTTATGCTCTCATCAGCTCTTTTCTGACCCAGGTTTTACTGGTCTCACTCCTGCTATCATAAAATGAAGCAAAACCTAAGTGACTCCCTCATCAGCCAGATTATGCTACTGTATAAGGTAACAAAGCAACTTCAAAGTCCCCAGGGCATTCAGCAACAAAGGGTCATTTCTCACACACACACACTGCACGCTTCTCACTAGCTGGCCGTATTTCTCTGTTCCATGTTACTCCAGGACATACTCTGGAATGGAGCAGCTACTTTGTGGAATAATGATGGTCTTCGTGTCTGAGACAAAGAGAAGGGGCCGGGCATGGTCACTCACACCTGTATTCTTAGCACTTTGGAAGGTTGAGAGGGAGGATAACTTGAGCTCAGAAGTTTGAGACCAGCCTGGACAATATAGTGAGACCTCATCTCTACTAAACATGAAAAAAAAAATAACTGGGTGTGGTGGTGCATGCCTGTAGTTCCAACTACTCAGGGGGTGGGGGTCAGGGGTGCTGAGACAAGAGGATCACTTGAGCTTGGGAGATGAAGGCTGCAGTGAGCCATGATCAAGCTACTGTGCTCTAACTTGAGCAACAAAGCAAGATTCTGTCTCAAACAAACAAACAACAACAACAACAAAAAAAACAAAGAGAGAGAACATTCTATGTCCTGGGAAATGGGAAAAAAAAAAAGAGAGAGAACATGATGAGTTGTTTCTTTTTTTTTTTTTTTTTTGAAAGGGAAAAGAAGAAAGAAAGAAAGAGTGAAAGAAAGAAAAAAAAGAGTGTAAGAGAGAAAGAAAGAGGAAGAGAAAGAGGGAGAGAGAAAGGAATTCTTGTTCTATTGCCCAGGCTAGAATGCAGTCTAAAAATGAGTATTAAAACCTCTTTTATTCCAATAATTGTGCTTAACAATGGAGACAGGAAGGAATAAGGGATGAAAATAACAAACAAGAAGCCAACCAATATTTTATTTAAACCTGTGAAATGCTATGCAATTGCTGAGGAGTGATTTACTTCCAATTATGTGGTCACTTTTAAAATAGGTGTAATGTGATACTGAGAAAAATGTATGTTTTGCGGATTTGGGGTGGAGA
>CAUYLG010025696.1:0-26152 GCA_963573385.1 Cacajao melanocephalus
AGTGTGTGATGCTCCCCTCCATGTGTCCATGTGTTCTCATTGTTCAACACCTGCCTATGAGTGAGAACATGCGGTGTTTGATTTTCTGTTCTTGTGTCAGTTTGCTGAGACTGATGGTTTCCAGACTCATCCATGTGCCTACAAAGGACACGAACTCATCTTTTTTATGGCTGCATAGTATTCCATGCTGTATATGTACCACATTTTCCTTGCCCAGTCTATCGTCAATGGGCATTTGGGTTGGTTCCAGGTCTTTGCTGTTGTAAACAGTGCTGCTATGAACTTACATGTGCATGTGTCTTTATAATAGAATGATTTATAATCCATCGGGTATATACCCAGTAATGGGATTGCTGGGCCAAATGGAATTTCTATTTCTAGGTCCTTGAGGAATTGCCACACTGTCTTTCACAATGGTTGAACTCGTTTACACTCCCACCAACAGTGTAAAATTGTTCCTATTTCTCCACATTGTCTCCAGCATCTGTTGTCTCCAGATTTTTTAATGATTGGCATTCTAAGTGGTGTGAGGTGGTATCTTAATGTGGTTTTGATTTGCATTTCTCTAATAATCAGTGATGATGAGCATTTTTATATGTTTGTTGGCCTCATATATGTCTTCTTTTGAAAAGTGTCTATTCATATCCTTCTCCGACTTTTGGACGGGTTTGTTTGTTTTTTTTTCTTGTAAATCTGTTTTAGTTCTTTGTAGATTCTGGATATTAGCCCTTTGTCAGATGGGTAGATTGCAAATATTTTTTCCCATTCTGTTGGTTGCTGGTTCACTCTAATGATTGTTTCTTTTGCTGTACAGAAGCTCTGGAGTTTAATTAGGTCCAATTTGTCTATTTTGGCTTTTGTTGCCAATGCTTTTGGTGTTTTAGGCATGAAGTCCTTGCCTATGCTTATGTCCTGAATGGTTTTGCCTAGGTTTTCTTCTAGAGTTTTTATGGTTTAGGTCTTACGTTTAAGTCTTATGTTTAATCCATTTAGAGTTAATTTTAGTGCAAGGTGTCAGGAAGGGGTCCAGTGTCTGCTTTCTGCACACTGCTTGCCAGTTTCCCCAACACCATTTATTAAACAGGGAATCCTTCCCCCATTGCTTGTTTTTGTCAGGTTTGTCAAAGATCAGATGGTTGTAGATGTGTGGCATTGCCTCCAAGGCCTCTGTTCTGTTCCAGTGATCTATATCTCTGTTTTGGTACCAGTACCATGCTGTTTTGATTACTGTAGCTTTGTAGTATAGTCTGAAATCAGGTAGCATGATGCCTCCAGCTTTGTTCTTTTTGCTTAGGATTGTTTTGGCTATGTGGGCTCTCTTTTGGTTCCCTATGAAGTTTAAGGTGGTTTTTACCAGTTCCGTGAAGAAGGTCATTGGTAGCTCGATGGGGATAGTGTTGAATCTATAAATTACTTTGGGCAGTATGGCCATTTTCACAATATTGATTCTTCCTAACCATGAGCATGGAATGTTTCTCCATCTGTTTGTGTCCTCTCTTACTTCCTTGAGCAGTGGTTTGTAGTTCTTCTTGAAGAGATCCTTTACATTCTTTGTTAGCTGTATTCCTAGGTATTTTATTCTCTTTGTAGCAATTGTGAATGGGAGTTCACTCATGATTTGGCTCTCTGTTAGTCTATTATTGGTGTATAGAAATGTGTGTGATTTCTGCACATTGATTTTGTATCCTGAGACTTGCTGAAGTTGCTTATCAGTTTAAGGAGATTTTGGGCTGAGATGATAAGGTCTTCTAAATATACAATCATGTCGTCTGCAAATAGAGACAATTTGACTTCCTCTTTTCCTAACCGAATACCTTTTTTTTTTTCTTGCCTAATTGGTCTGGCTAGAACTTCCAATACTATATTGAATAGGAGTGGTGAGTGAGGGCATCCTTGTCTAGTGCTGGATTTCAAAGAGAATGCTTCCAGTTTTTGCCCATTCAGTATGATGTTGGCTGTAGGTTTGTCGTAAATAGCTTTTATTATTTTGAAATACATTCCTTTGATACCTGGTTTATTGAGAATTTTTAGCATAAAGGGCTGTTGAATTTTGTCGAAGGCCTTCTCTACATCTATTGAGATAATCATGTGTTTTTTGTCTTTGGTTCTGTTTATGTGAGCTTTAAATATTTCTTGAACTTGCTACTTCTCTTCATCTCCACTGTTACCACACTAGTTGTAGATATAATTTCTTTATCTTGATTACTTAAACAGACTTCTTGATGGTCTCTTCCCTTCAATTTTCCCCCACTCCCAATTGCATCCATCCTCCTCACTGTGGTCAGGGTGGTTGAAAAATATGTCAGACTGTGTTCCTCTTTAGCTTTTAGGATCTCCTGTTGTTTCTTAAGGTAAATTCTAAAACTTTCAATAGGGTCCTACTGATGGATGGACTAGTTTGCCAGAGTTGTCTCTTACGAACTCTTTACTCTTGGAGCTGTAGTCATAACAACCTTCTTTTGTTTTCTTTCAGGCTTCACATTCCTTCTGACTGTAACGTCTTCTCACTTGCTGTTCCCTATGCCAGAATGTTGTCCCTTCTCTTCCCATAGTTAATTCCTATGAATTCTTTAACACTCAGCTCACATGTTACTTTCTTGACCCCATGGCTAAATCAGATCTATTATATATTAAAATCACTCTACTCTTCTTTCATAGGACTCATTTAAAATGTAATTGAATAATTTATTAGTTTTCTCGTGTGTTAGAATGCAGGCTCCACAAAAGCTGTCCTGTCACTGCTGTATAAGGACCACCTAGCAGAGTCCCTTGCACATAGTTGGCATTCAATATTTATTGGATGACTTTCTCCCTACTTCCCAAATCTTGTCTTTCCCCATCATAACCCCCTTTACCCACTCAGACTTTATGATTATGGAAAAGAAGTGGTAAATTGCTATCCCTGGCATGACTGCATTTAAATAACTATATCTGAAGATTGTTTTATGGAAAAGTTTGCAAAGCACTGGAACTCTGCTGTCAATACCTGACAGTGTACCCACTGGAAATCATCAAAGGTTTCATTTCAAAAGATACTGGGAAAAAACATCAACCATTTGCAGATAAAATCATTTCCATAAAAACATGAGCAAACTATTTTTTGGATCTGTTCAGAATTGATTGTGAGACCAAATATCATATGACATCATTGAAAACAAAAAGGAGGCTGGGTGCGGTGGCTTATGCCTGTAATCCCAGCACTTTGGGAGGCCAAGGCGGGCGGATCACGAGGTCAAGAGATTGAGACCATCCTGGCCAACATGGTGAAACCCTGTCTCTACTAAAAAATACAAAAAATTAGCTGGGCATAGTGGTGCACACCTGTAGTCCCAGCTACTCAGGAGGCTGAGGCAGGAGAATTGCTTGAACCGGGAGGCTGAGGTTGCAGTGAGCCGAAATTATACCACTGCACTCCAGCCTGGTGCCTGGTGACAAATTGAGAATCTGTCTCAAAAAAAAAAAAAAAAGAGAGGGTATAGTTCCAAGATCTGCAAGGATGAGTTGGCACAAATTGTAACTGTTGCAGTATATTGAATAAAACATTTGTTGACTCCAAAGCCATTGTGCCCTATTTGGATATTATACTCAGATGGTACCATTCAGTATTGGTGTGTGGACACCTTTATGTATGAAATGATAGAGGAAGATTTTTCAGCTCTTAGTAGCTTTATCTTCTCATGAAGTCATTTTTTCCTGCCTTTATTTGGAAGAGGGTGGCTTTTACACTACCAGGAACCACCTCATGCTGATGCTGTTGTATTTCAGTCTTCACAGACTATGTCCAGGGTCCCAAGTCACTAGACTGGTAATCTGGTTTAGGTTACTTCTTAATGGATTGACAGTCACCTGTGTGTTTGTTTTATATCTCCAGAGATTGAATATCCACTTTTCTTGTTTCTTGTTCCTTGTTCCTCTTCTTTTCTTGGTATACTTTTTGGTAATTCCTTTTATTCTCCATATGTTTCCTAAACTGATTCTTAGATTTTCAGGCAACTGGCACATATTATAACAGGAGTTGAAGACTTTTGCAGCTATCTCATGAAATACACACATGTATGCACATGCATACAATCCTATATCCCATGACTTACTTGTACTCATGATTTATGATTCTCTGGATTGCATTATTCCATATTTTATAACTGCTTCAGCTATATTTAATTAATCATATCATACAGAAGGCAGTGCAACAGTGGGCATTACATTCTTTTATTTGCTATGCCTATCCTACTTAGTTTTATCACTTCAGCAGTAAAATGCATGACAACATTTCTTAGTACTATGTTTTTTCTTTTTTTAATTAGCACTGTCTTTGAAACTTTTTTTTTTTTACTTTGGTTGATTTGCTGAAGATTTTTAAAAATTACCAATTTGAAAAATTTACAAAGAATTTATATGTACCAAAAATGTGTGCCTTCTAACTCTTTATACATATTTCAGTAATTTATATTGAATAGGATGATTTATCATCTGCCTGATAGTGGCTAGGCTTGCTCAGGTGTCTGGGATCAGCCAGCAGATTAGTTGTAAACTGACTGGTCTAGAATGGCTATATTAGTTTCCTGTTTCTGCTGTAACAAATTATCTCACACTTAATGAAATGTTATTCAAAGAGTTAAAAGCAACAAGCCTTTTGGAACTTAAACAAATTTACAAGCAAAAAACAACCCCATTAAAAGGCAGGCAAAGGACATAACAGACACTTTTCAAAAGAAGACACACATGTGGCCAACAAAGATATGAAAATATGCTCAACGTGACTAATCATTAGAGAAATACAAATCAAAACCACAATAGGACACTATCTCACAGCAGTCAGAATTTTTGGCTATTATTAAAAAGTGAAAAAATAACAGATGCTAGTGAGGTTGCAGAGAAAAGGAAATGCTTATAACTGCCGTTGGGAATATAAATTAGTTCAGCCACTGTAGAAAGCAGTGTGGTGATTTCTCAAGTAACTTAAAACAGAATTACCATTTGACCCAGCAAGCCCCTTATTGGTTATAAACGCAAAAGAATACAAATCATTCTGCCATAAAGACTCATGCATGAAGATGTTCATTGCAGCACTGTTTACAATAGCAAAGACATGGAATCAACCTAAAGGCTCATCAATGGTAGACTGGATAAAGAAAATGTGATACATATGCACCATGGAATACTGCATAGCCATAAAAAAGCAAGATCATACCCTTTTCAGCAACATGGACGGAGCTGGAGACCATTATCCTAAGCAATGTAATGCAAGAACAGAAAACCAAGTACCACATATTCTCATCTGGGAGTGAAGTAACAAGACTACATGGACACAAAGAGGGAAATAACAGACATTGGGGCCTATTTGAGAGTAGAGGGTGGGCGGAGGGAGAGGATCAAAAAACTATCTATTGGGTACTATGCCTGTTACCTGAGTGATAAAATAATCTGTACAGCAAACCCCATGATACGCAGTTTACCTGTGTAACAAACCTACACATGTACTCCTGAACCTAAAGCAAAAGTTAAAAAAAAAACCAAGCCCTTTGCAAATTGCTAATATCAGGAAGTTGGCAAATAGATTTATTTTTAAATTTAGTTATTTATCTAATTGATTTTCAGTGAACTGGCTTTAAAACATTGGATTTTTGTCATATTGACTTGCTTCCCTTTCAAATGGATTATGTCATTTGAATTTTGCAGTGATTCTGATTAATTATTCTGCAATAATTCTGAAAAATTGTTCTTTCTGTAGTGGCAAGTGGGTGGAATACATTTCTAGGTTTTTTGTTTTTTTAACACAAATGATGCTAAGCACTGTGAATCATATCAAGAGGCATTTGTCCCAAATTGATGATGTGAAATTTGATTACTTGGCTAAAGTGACATTTGCTAGATATTTTCATTGTTACTTTTTTTCTCTTTGCAATTCGTAGCAATCTATGTGGGAGACACTTTGAGAATGTGTCAGTATCCTGTATCTTAAATTTTTACCTAATGGTTTTAGCATTCATTAATGACTTTTGCTTGAATTGATTATTAAATTGGTTTTCTAATTTTAACATTTATTAGCTGACACTATTCTGTAAAGACATTTTCCCCCACCTCCTTTCTTTAGTATCACTTTGGACACGTGGATTCTTTTTTTTTTATATATGTACATATATAATTTACTGTTATCATTATCCTTTGCTCAAATTATTCCAGATTTGGCTTTAAGACAGCTCTTGTATCTTTCTGACTCATCTCTATCAGTCTTTAAGCTCTTTTCTCTTTTATGACATACAGAAAAAATATGCTCTGGGCTCATCTTGTGCTCCTTATGCCCCAAATTTAGAATCATTGATTTCTTTAAGAAGACTGAGTGTGCAATGGTATTTAGAAACAAAAATCTAAAACTAAATGTTTTCATTGCTACTAAGCTATTGTTACTTCCAGGCCCTTGCAGAGGTCAGAGATGAGTTTGTATTGATATGAACTCATTTTAAATCAAACAACACAGGTTTTTTTCTCTATTTGTTATTTGTATCTTGTTTTTCATTCAGTGAGAAAACTGGTTTCCCAAACATTAATATCTTTACTCATTTATTTTATCATGCCATTTGAAATTCTTAGTATCTTCTTTTACTTTGTCTCTGAGTTATGTTGTAACCATGGATTGTCAGAAATTTTCTCTGCCATTGTTGTTGGTTATGTGATTTGTTTGAAGGATATTTATACAGGTTTGGATGAAAGATTTCGTTGTTGAGAGGGGACACAGAACACTTTAACACTAGCTGTCAAAGCTTTTAAGCTCAAAGGAACCCACGTCTCTTCAATTTATATTCTGTTATTGGCCAGAGTAACACCTGATTGGCCACATCCAATATCAAAGGATGAAAGAAGTGCAAATTTACCACATGGCTAGAAGGATAACTGGAATAGCACTGATGACCACCACATTAGTCTTTATTCTTTTTTTAAAATATGAAAGCAAATATTTAGAATAAGTAAAGAAATCACAACAAAATGTAAAATTTTTAAAACTGACAATTATCACAAACATCACAAAATTGAAAAGATTACCTTACACACTCCTATAAAACATTTTTAAATCTTACTTTAAGTTCTGGGATACATGCGCAGAACATGCAGGTTTGTTTTATAGGTATACATGTGCCATGGTAGTTTGCTGCACCCATCAACCCATCATCTACATTAGGTATTTCTCCTAATGCTATCCCTCCCCTTGTTCCTCTCCCCCTGACAGGCCCTGGTGTGTGATGTTCCCCTCCCTGTGCCCATATATTCTCATTGTTCAACTCCCACTTATGGTGAGAACATGCAGTGTTTGGTTTTCTATTCCTGTGTTAGTTTGCTGAGAATGATGGTTTCCAGCTCCATCCATGTCCCTGTAAAAGGCATAAACTCATTCTTTTTTGTGGCTGCATAGTATTCCATGGTGTATGTGTGCCACATTTTCTTTTTCCGGTCTATCACTGTGGCATTTGGGTTGGCTCCAATCTTTCCTAATGTGAATAGTGCTGCAATAAACATACATGTGCATGTGTCTTTACGGTAGAATGATTTATAATCCTTTGGGTATATACCCAGTAATGGGACTGCTGGGTCAAATGGTATTTCTAGTTTTAGATCCTTGAGGAATTGCTATGCTGTCTTCCACAATGGTTGCACTAATTTATACTCCCACCAACAGTGTAAAAGTGTTCCTATTTCTCCATATCCTCTCCAGCATCTGTTGTTTCCTGACATTTTAATGATCACCATTCTAACTGGCATGAGATGGTATCTAACTGTGGATTTAATGTGCAATTCTCTATTAACAGTGATAATGAGCTTTTTTTCACCATATGTTTGTTGGCTGCATGTCTTCTTTTGAAAAATGTCTGTTCATATCCTTTGCCCACTTTTTGATGGGGTTGTTTTTTTTTCTTGTAAATTTGTTTAAGTTCTTTGTAGATTCTAGATTTTAGCCCTTTGTCAGATGGATAGATTGCAAAAATTTTCTCCCATTCTGTAGGTTGCCTGTTCACTTGGATGATAGTTTCTTTTGCTGTGCAGAAGTTCTTTAGTTTAATTAGATCCCATTTGTCAATTTTGGCTTTTGTTGCCATTGCTTTTTGTGTTTCAGTCATGAAGTCTTTGCCCATGGCTATGTCCTGAATAGTATTGACTAGGTTTTCTTCTAGGATTTTTATGGTTTTAGGTCTTACATTTAAATCTTTAATCCAGCTTGAGTTGATTTTTGTATAAGGTGTAAGGAAGGGGTCCAGCCAGTTTCAGTTTTCTGCATATGGCTAGCCAGTTTTCCCAACACCATTTATTAAATAGAGAATCCTTTCCCCATTGTTTGTTGCTTGTTTTTGTCAGGTTTGTTGAAGATCAGATGGTTGTAGATGTGTGGTGTTATTTCTGAGGCATCTGTTCTGTTCCTTGGTCTATGTATCTGTTTTGGTATCAGCACCTTGCTGTTTTGGTTGCTGTAGCCTTGTATTATAGTTTCAAGTCAGGTAGCATGATGCCTCCAGCTTTGTTCTTTTTGCTTAGGATTGTCTTGGCTATACATGCTCCCTTTTGATTCCATGTGAAATTTAAAGTAGTTTTTTCTAATTCTTTGAAGAAAGTCAGTGGTAGCTTGATGGGGATAGCATTGAATCTATAAATTACTTTGGGCAGTATGGCCATTTTCATGATATTCATTCTTCCTATCCATGAGCATGGAATATTTTTCCATTTGTTTGTATCCTCTCTCATTTCCTTGAGCAGTGGTTTACACTTCTCCTTGAAGAGGTCCTTCACATCCCTTGTAAGTTGTATTCCTAGGTATTTTATTCTCTTTGTAGCAATAGTAAATGGGAGTTTGCTCATGATTTGGCTCTCTATTATAGGTGTATAGGAATGCTTGTGATTTTTGCACATTGATTGTGTATCCCGAGACTTTGCTGAAGTTGCTTATCAGGTTAAGGAGTTTTTGGGCTAAGACAATTGGATTTTCTAAATATACAATCATGTCATCTAACACAGAGATAATTTGACTTCCTCTCTTCCTATTTGAATACCCTTTATTTCTTTCTTTTGCCTGATTGCCCTGGCCAGAACTTCCAATACTAAGTTGAATAGGAGTGGTGAGAGAGGGCATCCTTGTCTTGTGCCAGTTTTTGAAGGGAATTCTTCCAGCTTTTGCCCATTCAGTATAATATTGGCTGTGGGTTTGTCATAAATAGCTCCTATTATTTTGAAATATGTTCCATAAGTACCTAGTTTATTGAGTGTTTTTAGCTTGAAAGGGTACTGAATTTTATTGAAGGCCTTTTATGCATCTATTGCGATAATCATGTGGTTTTTGTCATTGGATCTGTTTATGTGATGGATTACGTTTATTAATTTGCATATGTTGAGCCAGCCTTGCATCCAGGGATAAGGCTGAATTGACAGTGGTGCATAAGCTTTTTAAGGTGCTGCTGGATTCAATTTGCTGGTATTTTATTGAAGATTTTTGCATTGATGTTCATCATGGTTATTGGCCTGAAATTTTCTTTTTTTGTTATTATTTTTTGTTGTGTCTCTGGCATGTTTTGGTATCAGGATGATTGGAATAATTTCAGAAGAGTGGTATCAGCTCCTTTTTGTACCTATGGTAGAAATCGACTGTGAATCTTTCTGGTCCTGAAATTTTTTTGGTTGATAGACTGTTAATTACCGTCTCAATTTCAGAACTTGTTACTGGTCTATTCAGAGATTTGACTTCTTTCTGGTTTAGTCTTGGGAGAATGTATGTGTCCAGGAATTTATCCATTTCTTCTAGATTTTCAAGTTTGTTTATGTAGAGGTGTTCATAGTGTTCTCTGATGGTAATTTGTATTTCTGTGGAATCAGTGTGGTATCCCCTTTATTGCTTTTTTTAAATTGTGTCTACTTTTTCTTCTCTCTGTTATTAGTCTGGCTAGTGGTCTATCTATTTTGTTAATCTTTTCAAAAAACCAGCTCCAGGAATCGTTGAAATTTTGAAGGGTTTTTCGTGTCTCTATTTCCTTCATTTCTGCTCTGATCTTATTTATTTCTTGTCTTCTGCTAGCTTTTGACTTTGCTCTCATTTCTCTGATTCTTTTAATTCTGATGTTAGGGTGTTGATTTTAGATCTTTACAGCTTTCTGACGTGGTCATTTAGTGCTATAAATTTCCCTGTAAATACTGCTTTAGTTGTATCCCAGAGACTCTGGTACATCATGTCTTTGTTCTTATTGGTTTCAAAGAACTTATTTATTTCTGCCTTAATTTTGTTGTTTACCCAGTAGTCATTCAGGAGCAGGTTGTTCAGTAGTTGTGCGATTTTTAGTGAGTTTCTTAGTCTTGAGTTCTGATTAGAATGCACTGTGGTCTGAGAGATTGTTAGTTATGATTTCCATTCTTTTGCATTTGCTGAGGAGTGTTTTACTTCCAATTATGTGGTTCATTTTAGAATAAGTGTGATGTGGTGCTAAGAAGAATGTATACTCTGTTGATTTGGGTTGGAGAGTTCTGTAGATGTCTATTAGGTCTGCTTGGTCCAGAGCTGAGTTCAAGTCCTTAATATCCTTACTAATTTTCTGTCTTCTTGATCTGTCTAATATTGACAGTGGGGTGTTAAGGTCTCCCACTATTATTGCATGGGAATCTAAGCCTCTTTCTAGGTCTTTAAGAACTTGCTTTATGAATTTGGGTGCTCCTGTATTGGGTGCATATACCTAAAGGATAGTTGCATTGATTCCTTTACCATTATGTAATGCCCTTCTTTGTCTTTTTTGATTATAGTTGGTTTAAAGTCTGTTTTATCAGAGGTGAGGATTGCAACCCCTGCTTTTTTTTCTCTCATTTGCTTGGTAAATCTTCCTTCATCACTTTATTTTGAACCTATGTATGTCTTTGCAGGTGAGATGGGTCTCCTGAAGACAGCACCTTGATGGGTGTTGACTCTATCCAATTTGCCAGTACATGCCTTTTAATTGTGGCATTAAGCCTATTTACAGTTAAGGTTAATATTGTTATGTGTGAATTAGTTCCTGTCATTTTGATGCTAACTGGTTATTTTACCCATTAGTTGATGCAGTTTCTTCATAGGGTCGATGGCCTTTATATTTTGGTTTGTTTTTGTGGTGGCTGGTACCAGTTTTTCCATTCCATATTTAGTGCTTCCTTCAGGAGCTCTTATAAGGCAGGCCTGGTGGTGACAAAATCCCTCAGCATTGGCTTGTCTGTAAAGGATATTATTTCTCCTTCACTTGTGAAACTTTGTTTGGCTAGATATGAAATTCTGCGTTGAAAATGCTTTTCTTTAAGAATGTTGAATATTGGCCCCCACTCTTCTGATTTGTAGGGTTTTGGCCGAGAGATCCACTATGAGTCTGATGAACTTCCCTTTTTGGGTAACCCAACCTTTCTTTCAGGCTGCCCTTAACATTTTGTTCTTCATTTTGGCCTTGGTGAATATGGCAAGTATGTGTATTGGTATTGCTCTTCTCAAGGGGTATCTTTGTGGTGTTCTCTGTATTTCCTGAATTTCGATGTTGTCTGGTCTGGCTAGGTTGAGAAAGTTCCCCCGGATAATATCCTGAAGTGGGTTTTCCAACTTGGTTCCAATCTCTCTGTCATTTTCAGGTACACCAATCAAACATAGGTTTGGTCTTTTCACATAGTTTCATATTTCTTGGAGGCTTCGTTCGTACCTTTTCATTCTTTTTTCTCTAATCTTGTCTTCACTCTTTATTACATTAAGTTGATCTTCAAACGCTGTTTTCTTTTCTTTCATTTGATCGATTTGGCTATTGATACTTGTGTATGCTTCATGAAGTTCTTGTGCTGTGTTTTTTAGCTCCATCAGGTCATTTATGTTCTTCTCTACACTGGTTTTTCTAGCTAGCAACTCCTATAACCTTCTACCAAGGTTCTTGGCCTTCTTGCATTGGGTTAGAACATGCTCCTTTAGCTCAGAGGAGTTTGTTATTACCCGCCTTCTGAAGCCTACTTCTGTCAATTTGTCAAACTCATTCTCTGTTCAGTTTCGTTCCTTTGCTGACGAGGAGTTGTGATCCTTTGGAGGAGAAGAGGCATTCTAGTTTTTGGAATTTTCAGCCTTTTTGCACTGTTTTTTTCTTATCTTCATGTATTTACCCTTCATCTTTGCTGTGGGTGACCATTAGATGGAGTTTTTGCATGGATGTCCTTTTTGTTGATGTTGATGCTAGTCCCTTCTGTTTGTTAATTTTCCTTCTAACAGTCAGGCCCCTCTTCTGCTGGAGTTTGCTGGAGGTCCACTCCAGACCCTGTTTGCCTGGGTATCACCAGTGGAGGCTGCAGAACAGCAAAGATTGCTGCCTAGTCCCAGAGGGGCACCCACCAGATTGAAGCTTTGTCCCAGAGGGGCACCCACCAGATTGAAGCTTTGTCCCAGAGGGGCACCCGCCAGATGCCAGCCGGAGCTCTCCTGTATGAGGTGTCTGTCGATCCCTTCTGGGAGCTGTCTCCCTTTCAGGAGGCACAGGGGCAGGGACCCACTTGAGGAGGCAGTCTGTCCCTTAGCAGAACTCAAGTGCTGTGCTGGGGGATCCACTGCTCTCTTCAGAGCCAGCAGGCAGGAACGTTTAAGTCTGCTGAAGCTGCACCCACAGCCACCCCTTCTTCCAGGTGCTCTGTCCCAGGGAGATGGGAGCCCCTGGCTATCTATGAGCCCCTGACTGGGACTGCTGCCTTTTTTTCAGAGATGCCCTGCCCAGAGAGGAGGAATCCAGAGAGGCAGTCTGGCTTCAGTGACTTTGTGGAGGTGCGGTGGGCTCTACCCAGTTTGAACTTCTCGGTGGCTTTGTTTATACTGTGAGGGGTAAATCACCTACTCAAGCCTCAGTAATGGTGAATCCCCTTTCCCCCAGCAGGCTCGAGCTTCCCAGGTCGACTTCAGACTGCTGTGTTGTCAGCAAGAATTTCAAGCCAATGGATCTTAGCTTGCTGGGCTTTGTCGGGGTGGGATTTGCTGAGCAAGACCACTTGGCTCCCTGGCTTCAGCCCCTTTTCCAAGGGAGTGAATGGTTCTGACTTGCTGACATCAAGGCACCACTGGGGTAAGAAGAAAACTCCTGTCACTAGCTCAATGTCTGTCCAAACAGCCGCCCAGTTTTGTGCTTGAAACCCAGCACCCTGGTGGTGTAGGTATCTGAGTGAATCTCCTGGTCTGTAGGTTGCTAAGACCATAGGAAAAGCATAGTATCTGGGCTGGAATGCACTGTCCCTCACAGCAGAGTCCCTCAGGGCATCCCTTGGTTAGGGGAGGGAGTTCTCTGACCCTTTGCACTTCCTGGGTGAGGTGATGCCCCACTCTATTTCTGCTTGCCCTCTGTGAGCTGTACCCACTGTCCAACCAGTCCCAGTGAGATGAGGTGGCTATCTCAGTTAGAAATGCAGAAATAACCTGACTTCTGCACTGGTCTCGCTGGGAGCTGCATACTGGAGCTGTTCCTATTTGGCCATATTGCCCCAGTCGTCTGCCATATTAGTCTTAATGACCAATGATACTTATAAAATTTATAACCAATCTTTGTTGAGGCTTTAATTACTCTCTTAATCCAGGTCTCCCAGAAAACAAAGAGTGAGGCAAAAGCTTAGGTGAAATTTTTTATTATGGAATGCAATCCAAGGAAAGCTGGTGTGAGTAAAAGGAGAATGCGATGAGGAAGAAGAGGATATATTCTCTATTCCAAATGAGGATATATTCTGAGCAAATCTTGGTACCACCTGGTATCAAATGCAACTGATTACTCACTCTTAAGCATCTCCTTCCAAGAAAGCATATTAAACTACTACCACATCTCTGGATGGCCCATCTTGGAAAAAGAATTTATCTATGAACCCTCATCTTTCATTGCTCAAAGAATTCCATAAAGCGTGTCAGCTTCCTTGAACTTCGGTTGTGTTTTCCTTGTGCTTGTGTACATTGTGAGCAAGTGAGGTTGGGTTCTATGCCTCAGTGGCAGCAGGAAAGCCATGGGACAGAAGATGTAAGGTGATCCATTGGCATGAAGTCTGTGCTGTTGGGAAAGCCTACAGGAGCCCATATAGAGTTGGTCATCAAAGCGAAGGTTCGAGTGGCCCAATTGGACAATGGCTCCAGAGACAAATGAGACCCAGAGTATCTGAGGTGGCACGTAAGAGATATCTGACATAATCACTTTTACCTTTGAATCTTAGTTGCTATATTAACTACCATCCATAAAATAGAGGCAATAAACTATCTCTGGGTGATTAAAAAAAAAAAAAATATATATATATATATATATATAAAATGGAACTCATCATGTGTTCTTTAAAACAAGATTCTTTTTTATTCTGCTTTTTTCATTAATGGCATTAATTATTTTTCATTAATGGCAGCAATTATTTAATTCATTTAAGTTAGAGACCTTGGAGTAAACTTTGACTCCTACTTGTTACTCTGCAATTACAGTCAGAAGCCTAGACATGTAGAACCTAGCTCCACAATGCCCCTTGAACCTTCTGACTCATTTCTTTCCCATTGTCAGCACTTTAACTCAGGCTTTGAGTACATTTTGCCTGAAATAGCCACCTGATGTTTTCCGTACCTCCTGCCTCTCCCTTCTATTGCCAGAATAATCTCCCTAAAGCATCTGATCCTATTTTTTCTTCTTCAAAACATCGTTTGCTTCCAAGAGGCTATTAAATTAAATCCAACCTTCATTATCTAGGACCTAGAAGAATCCTCAAATCAATTAAACCTGCCTTTTCTACCTAGTTCTGTTTTGTTAGCATCTGTGTACCTAATTGTAGCCAAATTGGATTTCACAGGTTTCCTTGGATACAAACTTTGCTTTCTTAACTTTATTTCTTGTTTATATTTTCCTGCAATCTTAAAATGCCCTTTCTGCTACTGCTTTTTTCTTCTTCAAAAGTACATCTTAAATTGCCTTTCCTGCACATGCTTCTTCATCAAAAGCACATATTCTCCTTTCTTTAAAGGACATCTTTAAAACTATCTCCTTCAGGAAGCCTGGACCATCCCATCAAGACTTTGTCTCATCACTGCCAGTGATGAGTTTCTTGCCTAGGTGTCTTTGCTTCTAATGTAGGCTATTTTTTACCTTCCCTTAAAGAGGTAGGGGATCATGCAGCTTCTCTGTTCTCAGAGCTATAGGAGAATACCCCAAGTCACTGTCTGGTTTAGGAGGTTGGCCCAGTGTAGGGAAGAAGTGAGTTTGGCAGCCTTGGATGAGCGAAATTGGAGGAAATTATGCTGCCAGGATAACCGTGCTTTGTACTCCTAGATTGAGCCTTTGATCATACGAATCTATGGAAAGGTTTTGTTTCAGCTGCCATTGGCTGTGGAGGGTGCCTGAGATAGATGCTGGCTGATTTTGCAATGATGGGTAAACTACAGTATTTTCTGATTTGAATGATCTCATAGAGCTAGGAGGGGGACAGAAGGAATGTAATGTTTTCTTCTCTTTCCTGATGGATTAGGAAGGTGAAGTAGACACTGACTCTTATGTGCCCAAAGTGTTTACTTGTAAATGAGCTCTAAATTCAATACCTTTACAAAATGTAGTAAACAACAACTCAAGCAGTAAATCTCTACCACAGTCATTTGATGTAATTGTCCTCCAGTGTAGTGTGAAATATGGTTTAATTGACACTATTTCAAACAGTATTTGCTTTATTTGGGCAGAGTTTTTTTTTCTACTAATAACAGAATTGGAGAAAAATGACTCTTATTGCATGTAAGCTAACATTTTGTACCAGTGAGAACATATTTTGGTAGGAAAAAGCTAAAAGCTAAAAATAGTATCCTGGAAAAGTCATTTTTATCATGCATATTCTGACTGAGAGAGGTCTTAAAACTCCTGTCTTAAGAAGCATTTAATCTTAGATGTGATATTTTTTGGGTCATTTTAAGAAGGAGAAGAATTGCTCTTTGATATTGATATTGGATATTAAACAAGGTTTCTGGTTTCAAAGTAAATAGGATTTTATTTATTGAGAAGAGGCCTGCTGTTAGAGAGGAAGCTGGCTAATTTTGGCCCATTTCCCTGGGATCATAATTTCCTATCTGATGGGAATTTGAGGAGCGTGATTGTTTATATTCTAGAAAAGACAGTGGGAAGAAGAGAGGAAACAGCATCAAGGGGCTGACCTTTTGATCCAGCTGATAGCCACCAAATCCAGGATTTTAGAATTAGAATTGCAGGACATTGGGAGTGTATCTTCCTAAGGTCAGTGAAATATGATTCTGAGTTCTATGAGGAATGTAGGACTCTCTCTTGACCATCTCTTGAACCTGTTCTTTTTGTCATTTCTCCTACTTCTTACTCTGTAATCACAGTCAGAAGCAGTCAATAGTTCACAGTCAGATGGGTAAATGGCACAGCTTGCTAGCTGGTCTCCTTGCCACTAGATTCAACCTGGGTTCATTTCACCCTGCAGTCTGCTACTTGTGTTATAATTACAATGGCAGAGATTGTCTATAATAGAGATTGTATATAATATAATCACAATTTCTGCCACTGTGATTACAGCAGTAGCAGCAGACCACAGGGTGAAATAATGTTACCCTTTTGCTTATAAACCTTTGTTGTCTTGCTAACTTGACCCTTCACATCAGAGTTAGTGGCCCCTTCCCCCATATACTCTGTTACTCTATTGTGCTGATTTGTTGACATGGCATTCTCACACCTACCCAGTGAGTTTCATAAAGGCAGAAACTATGTCTTATTTATCTTTGTACTTTCATCCTTTAATAAAGTTTTTTTATACATGGTAGGTGTTCATTAAAATTTTCAATTCTAAAATACTAGTTAGTACACTAGATTATTTTCACTCTATTCACATGATGTAATTCAATTCAGGGACTATCTATTGAATGCCTATTATGTTTTGAAAACTTTCTTAGATTCATGATTTTTTAGAATTAATAATTTTTTTCAACAGTTGTCTTTAGAGACTGAGGTCGATTTGTGTTTTTCTGTTTTCCTTTAAAAATAGTTTGTTGTCTCTTAGAAAGCAATAGTTAATTCTTTTGATCTTGTTAAATGAAGCTTATTAGACTTTTTACCCATTTTTTTTTTCAGGAGTAGAAGATTTTGAACATGCTGATTGTCTTTGAGCTTGTGTCTTTAGCTTGACTATTTTACCACAGCATTTGGCCAGTCATAGGATGGGATAGCTGGGGTGATAGATTTCTAATTTTCTTCTTCTTAATGCCTTTTTTCAGGTAATGCAAAAAGATGTGTGCCAAGTTATATCAAAGCAACTGCAAGACTTAGTGACATAATGACAACATATATCATTTATTTAGTGTTTCTAAGTATGACAGGCACTATGCTGAATCCTAGCTGGATTATTTTATTTAATCTTCATCACATTCACCTTGTGAATGATAGCATAAAAGATTTTTAAAAAGTTACATAGCTGTTGTTATGCAATTATCAAGCAGCAACACATGAAAGATTTAAACTTAACTCTCTTTCTGATTCTTGAGCCCAGATTTTGCCACTACTTCCAATATTTCTTATACTTAAATAATGTGCAAACTCCTTGAGAAAAAAAAAAATTCTAAGCATTCTCTCTCCTTGGAGGATCTCTCCAAAAATCCCAGTTGAGAAATACTGATTTAAGAAATTAAAGTTTTATTCTATGGAAATGCCTTTCAATATGAATTATTGCTACAAAAGAGAAGTTTTAGATTTGTAATGGGGTAAGATGACTTGTTAAAAGATTTCCTCAACATAAAAACACAAACCATACAAATCTCACCTCTTCATGAATTTGTCTGCAAACTTGGGTTCCTAGGCAGTGACAGAACCAAGGGACTATCTTTACCCCTGTGGTAGACACTATGGAGCATAGCCCAGATCTTGCCTTCAGAACCAAGACCCTCATTCCCCTGAGGACCAGAAGTGTTGACTGCTGAGAGTTCACAGCTGATTCCTTCCCCAAGAAATTCTTTTGGCTAAGCAAGTTTATATCCCATTCTTGGAGGCAGCATATTTCCTGTGACTAGTTGTTTGGCGTAGGAGTGTGAAGGGGGACAAAGGCCCAGCTCCTTGTTTCAATTCAGCTCAGGTCTGAGGGGATATTCAAGCTTCAGAGAACCCTGTGAGAAGGGCTGAAGGCCTCTGCTACAACTGCCTTGCAGATCAACCTCTCCCTCTCCCTGTCCTGCTTTCCTCACTCCCTCACAAGCATTATGGCTGAGAACACTTCACAACCAACCACCTGTATGTGAATATCTGGCTCAGGAACCAGGAGACTCGTGACAATCTCTAAAGCCACCTCAAGAAAACACTTAACATAAATAAAAACAGAATGATATCTTTGTGTATGCAGCTTAAGACAAGACTACAGGGCCTACCTCTCAAGCAGACTATTGCCTCTTCAGCTCCTCCTTCAGATATTCTGGAGAAAAAAACACAAGACCTTTTGACCGTAACACACTGCAAGTGTAGACATTAAGTATCTGCAACAACTTCCTCATCCTTAGACACCATTATATAGAAGTCTCTAATCACTCCCTAGAGCAGAGAATCTATAACACAAATTGGATTCATACAGTGTAGACAAAAACCAGCCAACAAAACAAAACAAAATAAAAAAACAAACCATAATAGCAGCTTTAATTATCTTGTTTGGTTTTCTAATTGGCCAAGTAAATAGAAAAGTTGACACTAAAACTCTTCGCTTTGTATCATGTAAATTGTCTAAAATTATAATGTAATATTTAGGCTAAGGTAGCTTAACTGACATTATGAGGATGATAGGATCATATAAACCCATAATGGGAGGTTCTCTGTGGGTTTATGTGGCACTAGTGGCCAATCCTTTTATCCTTTAGTAATCTAAAGCAGGAACAACTTGTATTGAGTTCCAGTAACTGGAGGTGTGCCTGAGTTGCTGAGGAGTAAGAATGCAAGAAATGCACAAGAAAAATGCACAGTGACATATACTTATAATTGTACTTTGTTTCAGAACATGATTTTGTAAACATGAGAAAGAGATGAGTACAAAATCATCATATAACTCAAGCCCCAAATCCATCTGAGGCTCAAACTGTCTCCTTTGAATACTTTTGGATTGATTAAGAAAAAATACTACAAAAAATGAACAATTGCCAAATCAATCCTTTTCAAAACTTTGAGTTGTTTAACTAAAAAGAAAAAAAAAAGTACTTGAGATCACAGTTAGAATTAATATACATATATACTTTTACCTTCTGAACTTAGCTCGAGGATAAAATTCCAATTTATAAGCAAAAAATGAAATGAATACCCTATCACATCAAGATCAAAATAATTTTAACTGTCCCTGTGTTTCCATTGTACAACCATCATGACATACTGTAATAATCAGTGAAAGGTAAAAATAATTGTTCTTTTTCATTTAACTGTGCTATGGCAAAAAGAAAATGAGACTAGGGGTCAGGGATGAAGTTCGGAATAAGATGCAATACAAGATAATTTGTGTTACTAATTATTAGTATTATTATAGAAATTAAGAAGAAAACTCTCTTAGGTGGTTAAGATGTGGCAGCTAAGAAAAAATCCAGATGTAAATTCAGAAGATCATTTCTTTGTGTAGTCTTTGCTAACTATGTTTATAGAAGTAAATGTCAAGGTAAGCTCGGCAAGGAGCAAAAGAAATGAGTCACATTTCTCTAGTGTCATTCCCAAGATGCTATCTTTTACCTTTCTGAGTATGCACAAGTCTGACACTGGGTTTCTGCTTCTTTATGGAAACAGTATGCAAACACTCAAATAACAGCAGGATAGTCATTTTTCATATTTGCTTTGTTTTCATTTCTATGACTTGGAAAGACCAACTTTCCAAATGCAGAAATCTATGCAGTTGCTCTGCTAGTTGAGTCCCTGCTTGCACTCTGGATTTTATAAAGCAATTAGTTTTAAATATGATCTTGGAAGAGAGGATGTAAGCTTTGAATTAAAAACCCTTTTCTCTGTATCTTGCTTCCATATTGAACAAAACCAAGTTCTTTAAGAAAGTAGAAAGGTATAAGACTTGTCGATATCTTGGCCTTTCTGTGTTTTAGTCATATTTTTCTATGTTTATAAGACAGCATCTATCTAATCAACATTATGTCATAACTTGACAAGCCAACTGGTGTTAGCCAGTCTCTTTTACAATACATTGGCTTTTAATGTCAAAAATATCAACTAATACTACTAGATAGAAACACCGTTTTACAGTTTACCTGTTGCTTTGTAATGAGGGTGGTATGGCTGTCCTCTTGACACTCTGAATCAGTCTAATTTTTTTGAATTTTACATTTTCTTCACTTCTGAACTTTCTGAAAATACTTTGTTACTTCTATTTCCTCGCTGCCTACTAATTTTTGATTTCCCTGTGGTCTGAATTTACCCCATCACTTTCCTGAAATTTTCTTCATCGTCACCAGTGACGTTTTAGAAAACAAATCTAAAAACTTTTTTAACTGACTCATTTTTTTTTTACCTCTTCATAGCATTTGCTTCATTGACTGCCCTCATTGCTTTGAAACTCTTCTTTGTTCCCTTAACTTCCATGACCCCGTATATAACAAATTCTCACAACCAGAAGCATATCCTTTCAATTTCTCTATCTTGATCATGGCTGAAAACCATGAACTTATTTCTGATTTATCTCTATTCCTTTCCTCCCAATTCTTGTCTATTCTTCCTCAGTAATTTTCTATCTCTTTTCTTCCCAAATCTATTGCCACCCTTGTCCAAGTCTACGTCATACTTGTTCTTCTTAACTGGTTTCTTTGTATTTAGTTTTTTCCTCATTCCGATCATTACAAAACTACTGCCAATTTTTTCCCCAAAACAATTTTTATTGAAGAAGTCATTCCATCATGCTCTATGTTTGGAAGAGGCTGGATTCAAGCCAGTTGGGAATGCAACTGTTCTGATGATATATTTCCCCTAAATTAGACAGAAAAATTGTTCCAGCAAAGATGCAGAGAAAACACATCAGCATTCATCTTGGATATTGAGGCTGAGGCCAATTTAATCTGAAATGTTGGTTAGATTGCATGAGCTAAAGGTCAGAACTTTGCTTTCAATGACAACTTGAAGAGTTGGAAGTTGGAATGGAGCCAGTGAAAGAATGTGCCGAAGAATATAAGAGGCTCTAAACCAGAAAGAGCAGGTCAGTGTGAGAACAGATGAGGGAAGATGTTATACAAGTTATCAAAGGAAATGGAAGTCAGGGGACTAGCTTGAGCAAATTTTGGTTGATAAATTACTAGAGAGAATGTGGGGATGAGAAGGGAGTGGCGAAGCTGAGTTCTACAGTATGTGCTGTTATTTTTGCCTTAGGAATAAAGGTGTGCTGATTGAACTTAGGAACACCAAAGAGGGAGGCAAAGGATTTTCTAGGCTGATTTTCCAGAGAGTAGTTCTTCCATGAATTCTTTTATATGAACTTGTTGTTTTCCTCACATGAATCTAACAATTTTTCTCTAACCCATTCCCACATATCTGTCATATTTCCTGTCTATCATGCTATAATCTTTCTTCTCTGCTTTCTTGAACTCTACCTTTCTTTTTAAAATCCAGCTTATATTCTATCTGCATCATGTAGTTTTTGGTTCAGAGCAATGGAAGCAAACCCTGGCTAACTTAATCTGCCCTTACCTATTCATTCCCCTGAGAGGGTCTGGAGAGTCAGAGTTTATGGGAAGGACTCACATAATCCACAGAAGGCTAGAAGATCAAGGTTGAGGTACTTGGAACTAAGGAAGCTCTGGGAGCTTAAGAAGCAGGAGGCACAGCAAGGGTCTCATAGAAAGAAGAGCTTGGTAAGGACTTGGTCACTACCATTACCCCTCCATGACCTTGAGCTACAACTATCCCCTGTCCTTGCATCCTCCTCTAATTCAAAGTCCTACCCATAGAAAATCCAGCTGGCCCAAATTAAGTCACATGTCCATCCCTTGTCTGGTCCAGTTGGTGGAAGAGATCTCTGCTTCCATAGTACATAGAGAACAATAGCTCCAACCAAGAGTACAGATGCTGGAGGCTTTCCCAAAAGGGAGAATAGAATATTGTTAGGAAAAGGAGGGTCAGAGACCCTGAGGGTAGGAACTTTATTTTTGTATTTTAGTACTCAAAAAAGGACTTTGCACACAACCTGTAATAAATACTTTTTTGAAAGATGATATTGACCTACTGTTTCATTTTTGTTGGATTACGTCCTATGAAAATCACCTGCATGTTTTCTTTAGCTTAATGGGGGATGAATCAGAAGAGGGCAACTGACATTTACTGTGTACTTACTTTAGGTACCATACAGACTATTTTCTTTTGTAATAATAATGATAACAATAACAACTGGCATTTATTTAGATTTATTATTATTAATTTAGCTTATGTATGAAACTCATTGATTTAGATACATTAATTTATTTAATTCTCATAACAATTATTCAAGATAGGTCTCATTTTTGTTTGGCAGATATGAGTACTATTGGCTAGAGAATTTAGTAACTTTATCAAAGTTTCACAGAAGATAATGTAGAGCAGCAACTCAAAACTATTTTTGTCTGATTCCAAAGAACTTTTAACATTTTGTACTGCTTAAATAACAAAAATAGAGTTTGGAAAAACATACAATATCAATAAATGTTTCATGTCCTTCATCATTAACTACTCCAGTTAGTATCAGCAGGGAACTTATTTGAAATGTACATTTTCTGCCCCCCAACAGACATACTGAATCAGAAACTCTGGAGGTTGGGCCCAGAAATCTATCTTTTGGCATACTTTCCAGATAAGTCTAATGTACACTATGGTTTTGAGAAATACTGACCTACATCCCTTCTCACTGTTTGTATCTTTATGTGGCGCCACACCTGTATAAGTTGTGCTGAACCTTTATGGTCTGATTATTTTATTCTTTTGTATGCCATCATTTAAACTTTATTTGTATTTTTTATTTTCCAATTTCTATTTTGATTTTATCAGATGTAGTCTTGTAGGCTGCTCTTACTGAAGTCTCACATATATGAGAAAAATGTAAAAATATATGTGGAATGCACATGTAGGCTTCATGTCTATTTGCCTAGTGTACTGAACTATTTTTCTCCTTTTTTTTCTCTGAACATGTTTTATCTTCTGGGAGGCAAACAGAATGAGAAATGAAAATCCATGCAGCCAAGACTCATCTCTGCTACTTCATACCCTTCCCCAGCTTTTAGACTGACTTTACATTGCCTTCTCTTTCATCTCTTGCTGGAGTCTCAATAAGGGTGTCAAACTGTTAATTATGATTATATATTTTACAAAATTTGCCTTGGTTTCATTGAGAATCTGCCCAGATGATCAAGATTTGACCACTTACGAATTAAATATTCATTGTCTGTGCTCTAAAATGTAAAGATTGTCCGCTGATCACTGGGCCACAACACTTTTCAAGACCAGATAAGGTATTCCAAATGAATGAAGGTTCCCTACTCTGTTCCTCTCACCTGCATGTCAAGCAGGTTGAACATTATCAAGGTGGTTTTGAAGATAATGCTAGAATTTGTGAATGTCTTCCCTCATTTTCAACAGGGACATGAGTCGGGAAGGGCAAGATGAATAGTTAGCTTTCTCTTCTTTACACATCTCTCCTGTTATAGTTATTTAAAAAGTGCATTTTACTTAACTCTTTAATTCAATTAATTTATTTTAATTTTTAAGTTTAAAACACAAATGAAGTAAGTAAATTTAATTATTTTTAATTGCCTAGATTAGGTTCTAGTTACTTCTTCTTGTATCTTTAAGGAAAAGAATCTGAGTGTTTATCACTAGGATTTTGCTTCTGTATTTAAAATTTCCTTGATAAAAAGAAATTCATTATCTTATTATTTTGTTTTATTAAGTGCCTATGCTAGCATTTATTTAGACAGTGTTTGTTTAGTCAATGGTTATTGAATATGGGATTGAAAGTGTCTTCTAAATCAATGAACGATTATTATATCTCTCCTGAACTTTTAAATTTTTTGAGATACATATTAGAGATGCTTATATATGAAATTTACTTGAAAATTAATGGCGCTGCCCAGAAACTCTGATTACCTGTACCTGGTCTGTCTATAATCATTCAATTAACTTTTCAACTGTTTTTTTTTTTTCTTTATTTTTTATTACTAAGGATAAAATGTTTAGCATTCTGGTATTTTTTTCCTGTCCACTGGCCCAAAGAAGATAAGAGAAACATGGAGTAGCCCAGGATCCAACCTACAGCTTAGAGCTAAGCTCATTCAAGCCCAAACTAGGTCAGCTAACCCCTAGACAATGCACAAATGTGTGATCAAGAAATAAAGAGACTGGGTGTGGTGGCTCACTCCTGTAATACCAGCACTTTGGGAGGCAGAGGTGGGTGGATCCCTTGAGCTCAGGAGTTTGAGACCAGGTTAAGCAACATGGCAAATTCCTATCTCTACAAAAAATACAAAAAATTAGCCAGGTCTGGTGGTGTGTGCCTGTAGTCCAGCTACTCAGGAGGCTAAGATGGGAGGTAGAGGTTGCTGTGAGCTGAGATTGCGCCATTTCACTCTGGCCTGGGCAACACAGTGAGACTCTGTCTCAGAAAAACCAAAACAGAAACAAAAAACCCAAACAAACAAAATTAAAAGCTAAAAGAAAAAATTTTTTAGAGCCACTGAATTTCAAGCATTTTTTGTTAAATAGCATTATTCCAGCAGTGACTGAATGATACAATCAGGTTTTCATTCTTAATTTCCTTTCCATCCTTAGTGCTACCATCCTATTATTTAGACTATTGCTAGACTGCTGAGAAGTCTTTCAACCTTTGGATTATTTTCCTCTCACCCCATTTCATATGCCACACTAGCTTAATCTTCCTGTTCTAAAATATTCAATGATTTTATTTTATTTTCCAAATGAAGTCTGGTTAAGCATTCTATCTCCATTTAGCAAAATTCTATCCATCCTTTGATGTCCATCTTAAATGTCATCTTCTTTAGGGACCTGCTGTCATCCTCCCAACTGATGAGCTTTCCTTTTCCTATGGACTTCTATAACACCCACATATTTCATGACACTTGTCAGATTCAGCTATGAATTCTGGTTTTTAAGTATGTGATTTTATTCTAAACTTTGGAATGTGACTACCTCTCAAAAGCAATGATATGTGATTTTGGTATCCTCTACTCACAGCTTTATGTTTTTGCACAAAAAATGTCTTCTAATGAATATTGTTAAATTGAATTTGTAGTCTACTACTCATGAAACTCCCATGCCACATAAGATTCATATTCCCTGGGTCTTCATATCATCATTGGCAGCAGTGAAGTAAGGACCTGCATTATGTTTCTTGAAAACATTTCTCCCCCTTTCCCACCAAAGCTTACATTGTCTTCACTGCTAGGTTCCTTAATATCAAATTATGCTCATTATGCTATTTTTCATGTTTTTGTTGTAATCACAAGAAGCCCAGGACCCATAGGCAATTACCGCTACTGGTTTCCATCCCCTCAATCTCTGCACATCAGATTTTCCTGCTGCATCCCCAACAGCTTTCCAAATCCTGAGCCTTATTCCTGTGCCTCTGGAATTTACAGGTGATCTTCACCAAAATCTTGTGCATCTTCTAATCTCTGAATGTTCAGTTGACCTTTCTCTAGCCAAAACATCACTCTCCCATGAAGGCAACACTTCTACATCACTTTCAAGTCTGTTTTATTTTTTCTCTCACATTTCTATTATCGCTTGGACCACAGATGGGATAGTTATCGCTCATAGTCTTCCTTGCCTTTTTCAATACAGTTTTCCTCCCCTCTGTCCCTGCTTTGATCTCATATCACTAGGTTATGCTACTTATTACCCTTTCTTGTTGTAGTCCATTATAAATCTCTGGGTCATTTTTTGTTTCTCAAAGACTTCTTTTCTTTTCTCTCTTTCTCCTTTCCTTTCTCTCTCCTTTCCTTTCCCTTCCTTTCTTTTCCCTTCCCCTTCCCCTTCCCCGGGCCCTCCCCGGGGCCGGGGCGGGGCGGCGGGCGGGGGGGGCGGGGGGGGGGGGGGGGGGGGGCGGGGGCCGTAGGGCTGGGAGAGGGTAAGCAAAGGAAAGGAGAAGAGAGAAATGGGCTATCCTGTCATCCCAGCATTTTGGGAGGCCAAGGAGGACAGATCACTTGAGG
>CAUYLG010025697.1:0-36298 GCA_963573385.1 Cacajao melanocephalus
CACAATGGTTGAACTAATTTACACTCCCACCAACAGTGTAAAAGTGTTCCTATTTCTCCATATCCTCTCCAGCATCTGTTGCCTCCAGATTTTTTAATGATCGCCATTCTAACCGGCACATTTTGTTTTTTAAAAGATTGGGAATTTTACTGACCAAAACCTAAATGCAATGTCTTTCTGATTAAATTAGATAAAAATGCTTTTGTAGAGAAATGCTTCGATCTTTTATTTTAGGGTGTCATCAACACCTATAACAGTACAGTTTTTCGAGGATAAGAGCCCAGGGTGGCCATTTAGGGCAGAGTAACTGGCCTCCATGTCAATCAAGAAATTAATATTCTTACCTGCCATGTTAAGAGACACCCAAGACTCCTTACTATGCCTTTTGCGGAAGTCACTAGGAACCTCTGGACCCTCCAGCCCTCATTTATGGCCGCCAGTCCTCAGTTAGGGCCATTATGGCATAAGGTGTCTTCCTCTTCCTTCACAGCTCAGGGCAATCCCTTTTCCAATGACTCTACTGCCTACTTTGAGAACAGGGTCTGAGTGGGCTGCCCTGACTGGGATAGTTCTTCCTCCAATGTCCTGGCTTCTCACACTTGAAGTAGCAATCATTACCTGCAGGTTTGCTATTAGGCTTGTTTGGTCTGTGGGTGAAGCATCCCCCTGGGTGACCCTGAGGTTGCAGGGTGCTGCTTACAGTGACTGCTATCATTTGGGCTTGTTGTCTATGCCATCATTTGCCACACTGGGTTCTTTCAGCCTCTTCAGCCTTGTCCCTATTACTGAATACCCCAAAAACCACATCAAGCATTTGATTGATAGGTCTTTGGAAACATATCTTTCATTTCCTGTGATTTCTTTGATTAGTTGGTATCAAGTGATTCTGGCCATATAGAATAAGTTGAGAAATGTTCCATTTTCTTCTATTTTGAGAGATTTTTATGAAGAAATAGTATTAATTATTCTTTTTTAAAATTAAGTATAATTTGCCATTACAGCAATGTGATTGATGGCCTTATTTGGTGTAAGTTTTAAAATTACTAATTCAACTTCTTTACTTATTATAAGTCTATTCAGATTATCTGTTTACTTTTGAGTGAGCTGAGTTGGACAAGCTTGGCCCAGATCTTATGGGGATCAGGGGAGACCCTGAAGACACCTGTTCTCCACTCTGACTCAGTATTTAGTATGTTTCTACACCTAGCCCCTTTCTCTCTCCCTCTTCTCTCCTTTCCTGTATTCTCAGGTCCATAAAATATTAGGTCCTTTTGCCTGGGGCTCCTTCAGCAGTGAGATGATCCCTACTTCTGTGTTGACCCACCCAACCTTTGCCCAGTGCAGCTCCCCAGGGATAAATGAAACAGTGTGGGAGTTGGAACTTACTCTATATCAACCTCTTGCTTGTGCTATCACAGTAAATGATTAAACACTTGACTGTTGCTTTCATTTTAGCTAGTTGCTTAAGTTGGTTACTCACACACTTGGAAAATCAGATGTCTCAAGCTCAGCTTCTTGACAGAAATACAACCGATATTTGAGTATAAAACTTTTATTCTGTGACTTTGTGGAATTTATTTGAGCTGATTTTTAAGAAATTCCTAAGAATTTTCTATGCACAAGATCATTTTACCTTACACTTTTCCAATCTGGATGCCTTTTATTTCTTTTTCTCATTTAATTGCTCTGGCTAGAACTTCCACTCTAATGCTGAAGAGAAGCAGCAACAAAAGACTTCTTTGATGATGTTTCTTATAGGGAAAGCATCCCAGTCTGACAATTCGCTGTCATTTTAGCTGTGGTTTTCTTATCTACCCTTTATCAGCTTGAAGAAGTTCCCTTATATTTCTAGTCTGGTGTGTGTGTGTGGCAGGGACTTGGGGTCAGGAGGGCGGTCAGGAAAGGATTTTGGAATTGTCAAATGCCTTTTGTATATATAATCAGATATGTTTTATTTTCTTTATTTTATTAACATGGTCTATTACATTGAGTTTTAAATATTTAAACAACCTTGCATTCTTTGAATAAATCTCATTTGATAATTATGTTTGCTACATTTGGTTTGCTGATATTTGTTGAGGAATTTTCCGTCTATATTCATAAAGAAATTGGTCTATAGTTTTCATGTCCTGTGATGTCTTTGTTTTTTTGTTATCAAGTGATACTGGCCTCATAGAATAAGCTGGGAAACGTTCTGTTTTCTTCCATTTTGGGGAGATTTTTATGAAGAAATAGTATTATTTTAAAAAATTAAGTTATTTGCTATTACAGCAATGTGATTGACAACTTTATTTGGTGCAAGTTTCAAAATTACTAATTCAACTTCTTTACCTTTTAGAAATCTATTCAGATAATTTATCTTGAGTGAGTTGGTAGATTGTACCTTTCTTGGAATTTTTCCTTTTATTTAAGTTTCTAACTGTTCACATACAGCTGTTCACAGTGTTCTTTTATAATCCTTTCTATATCTGTAAGATTGCTAATGATGTTTTCTATATCCCTAATTTTAGTCATTTGAGTCTTTCATTTTTTTGTTGGTAAATCTAGCTAAAGTTTGTCAATTTTCTTAATCTTTTCAAAGAAATACTTTTGTTTTCATTGATTTTCTTATTCTTTTTCATTTTTCTATTTTATTTACATGCATTCTAAACTATATTGCTTTATGCTTGCTTTGAGTTTAGTTTGCTTTTCTTTCAAAATGGGAGATTTGCAATAAAATGCTGAGAAAAGGATGTAAATTCCAAAGGAAAATAGCTTTCCATCTCTTCCACTCTCCAAATACGAGTGACTCTCAATAAGAAATTTAATCCAGAAACTGGGTTCATACTCCACAGAGTTTTCAGTGGGAAGGTAGTGTAAAATATAATAAGTTTTTTTTTACTGTAACCTTGTCCTATTTTCAGAGCTAGAATTAGCAAAATTATCATATTCATATCAAACTTCTAACTGAAAAAAAATTCTCAGTTTTTGCTTCAGTAAACCATAGGTTTAAAAGCAAAGCCTTATCCAACTAACACTCTGTCCACTTATATAGACCTTATCCTCTGCAGTGCTCTGTGGAGGGCGCCCTTCACCTGAGCATTCCTCAGGCTGTAGATCAAGGCGTTCAGCAGTGGGTTAAAGAGACTGTGAAACAGGGACAGCATTTTCTCCTGCTCCTCTCTGTTGATTAGAGTCTGGGACCATATAGACCACCATGGCTATGCCGAAGAAGAGTCCAACCACACACAGGTGGGAGGAGCAGGTGGAGAAGGCCTTTCTTCGGCCTTCCTTTGTCTGGATTTTCAGGATGGCCCAGAGGATGTGAATGTAGGAGACCAACATCAGACAAAAAGGCCCGACTAAGACAAATACACAGGCAGCATATATGACCACTTGGTTAACCCAGGTGTCAGCACAGGCCAGCTTGAGGATAGACAGAATTTCACAGAAGAAGTGGTTCACATCCCGGGGCCCACAGAAGGGCAACCTTAGAAGGAGAATTGCATGTACCAGGGACAGGGCAAGTCCACATGACCAGGACATGAGAGCCAGGATCGTGCACACTCTCCAGGTCATAATGACAGTGTACTGGAGAGGGTGGCAGACGGCTACATACCTATCATAGGACATCACCACCAAAATCAGGCACTCAGTAGCAGCAAAAGCCAAATACAAGAATGTCCGCAGTATGCATGAAACAAAGGAGATGGTTCTTTTCTTGTTCATCAGATTTGTCAACATCTTGGGAACATTGTTGGAAGCATAGGACATGTCGATAATGGCCAGGTGTGAGAGGAAGAAGTACATGGGGGTGTGCAGACTGGGTTCCAGATAGATGAGTCCCAAGATCATGCCATTTGCCATCAGGCTGAAAATATATAACAGGGAGAAGATCCAGAAGATGAGCAGTTCCCTCTCTATACTGAGCTGGAATCCCACCAGGATGAATTCTGTGACCCATGATTGGTTGCCTCCCATTCCTTAATGGCAGTTTGTCAAGAACTGAAGTATGATAGAAAAGCCAAAAAGTTTGAGTTTTTATCTGAAAATGAACCCAGATAAAGGCTGTATCCTTGTTCCTATTAGATAAGCCCCTTCAAGTTCCCAAGATTTGTTATGTGTTTCTAGAATTTAATTATGAAATAAATTTAAACTTACAGTGTCACAAATCTTGCAAATAACTCAGTTATTTTCATGCAGATTCAGCATGTGTTAACATTTATTATTTGTCTTTTTATCTTTATATAATTTTTATTTTTTGAACCACTTGAGATTGAAGTGTAGGCATAATATTTAACTTTAAATTTCAGATTTATCTTAGTAAGAAAAACTAATTCCCACTAGCTTGACCACAATATAAGTATTAAAATCAGAAAATTTAATATTGGCATTGACACACTTCTTTTCTCTAATATACAGTATTTTCCCTCCAACCACACAAGTTCAGGACCTAATCCAAGATTATGCATTATATCTAATGTCATCTGTCTTCTATAATATACACTCAGCCTTTTTGTGCATTTCTGAACACTGATGTTTTGAAGAGTTCTTCAGCATAATGTCCAACAATTTGAGAGTGTACAATATTCCCCAATGTTTTTGTTCAAATGATTCACTTTCTGCAGGAAAAATAGTATTCTTCTGTGAGTATTCTAAGCAAAAATATGAAGCTAATTGGTCCTATTATTGGGGTGAAGCTAACTTGGAACACTTGGTGAAGATGGTGCTTCCCAGATATCTCTATTGTGTGATTATTATTTTTTCCTAATTAGTTTCTGGAGTACCCATTAAAATTATTATATATGTAGTTTTTTCCTCATAACTTCACTATTTTAGTATCCATTGATTATCCTGCCTAATTCAATTATTAGTAATGGTTCAAAATGTGTTGTTCTAGCTATATAATTGCTTTTACATTTATTAGATGGCAATTTTAATATAAAAATGCTACATTCATTTATCTATCTACCTACCTGTTATCTATCATCTATCAGTATAGACTCATGGATTTTTTTTTATTCAATGGGTTGTACTTCATTGTTATAATTTTTTGGTGCTAATTTTCCTACATTTGGGCCTTCTAAGCTTGCTCCTCTTTCTTTTTAATATGTTACCATAATATTTGAGCAGTTCCTTCCTTCTGATATGACCAGATGTTTCAGCTCCCTTTGTATACTCCCCACTTCAATCACAAAACAGCCATTTCCTCCAAAAGTGATAATCACTTTTAATAAAGAATTATATTTATAAGCCAATATTTATATTTACCTTGGTTTTATTGGATTTTAATAATTTATATTTTTATTATGATGGTTTGTATTTATCATGATTTTTATCATGAGGACAGCATGAATTTCTGGTATTCTCCATCAAAAACAATAGCATATGATTTGAGAAAGTAACAAATTGTTACAGGGAATAATATTTTCTCAAGATTACTTCTTTAAATAATAGAACTTAACTGACTTCCTTTATGGTGTCATTAGCATTGTAGAAAATGGTTTTGATATTTATTATTTTATTTTTGGTGAAAAATACATGTTTGTAATTCTACTACCTTATTAATCATCAGGTTTGTATTATTTTCTTGATTTTATTATTATTTAGAAAATTATAAAATCTTGAACATTTTAGATTTTGTGTGGTCCCTTGTGGAAACAATGTGATATGTACTTTGTATGAGATTTGGACTGCAAGTTTTAAAATCTTAGAAAAACATGAAACTCCAGTTAAAGGACTAAAGAGATGACATCTTGAAACATGCAAACAAAAATGATCATTTTTAATAATTGTGCAGTTATACATTTTTGCTGTTTATCTATTTCATATATATCAGTATTATAAAAATTGTGTGAAAAATACTGTTTAACTAGCTCTATCATATATCATGAACCATTTTCCAAGTCAAAATAATTCTCTGCAACATATTTTGAACAGCTATTATTTAATACAAATATTCTAATTTACTTAATGTATTATCTCATCATTAGATTGTGTGCTATATAATGCTTCAGTAATTAAATTATATATGTATATGTTTGTATTTGTTGTCTTTTTCATGAAATTTTAATAGTAAATTCCGAGACTTAGAAATGCTCAGTCAAGCCAACCAATTTATGTATCTATATATCTCTCTCTACTCATCTAAAAGTCAAACAAGTGAAAATCTCAAATCTATTAAGGCTTGTTACTGTAAGATGCCACCTAGTGGAAGAAGATGTCTAATTTAGCAATCATGATGCTAGAAACTCAAATTAACCTTCTGTTACTCCCCAGGTTCCACATGGTCCCATTCGAAAGAACCATCTTAATATTGAACTTCGGATTTCCCACCTAGACAGCTTTTGACAAATATTATTAAGGACAAGAAACACAGATTTCTCATGTTTGATCTAATCTAGTGTTTCCTTCTCAGTTTCAGTTCCTGCCTTAGAGGAAGTCCTGCTTCATAAGTGAATGACATTGAGAATCAGTTAACCCTTCATATACTTTAAATATAAGATAATATCTTTACTCATACAGAAATTATAAGCTAAACAATAATTTAAAATAATCAATACCATAGCACTTAAAATGTTTTATAAATATAATTTCACTTTACCACACATGGCTAATGGCAAGGTTTTACGAAGCAGACACATTCCCAGTTATAAGTTAAATCTCTTTATATGATGGATCTCAGTCTATACTTATTATTGACTTCATTTTTTAGTGCATAAGAATGTAAGATGGATTCAGTAATTAGAACTTGAGAATCTTGACTATCCTCTTAGAAGATCTGAGGCATAAGTAGGTGTAAATTCTCAGGCATGCCTGTATTTAAGTTGGAAAAGTCATACGAGTCTTTCAAAAATACTAGTGTCATTACTATGCTTATCTACTAGCCTCATCGTATAAGTTTGAAGAGGCGTTGTAGTGGAATCATAGCCTCTTCTTGGAAGGATTTTCTTGCATGTTTACAACCAGTTACTATTAAAAGAAAGGAGATAGCCTGCTTCATCTTATCTAGGCCCCACCGAAAGTCTACTTGATAGAGGGCCTATAAGGAGAGTCTTTTCTATTCTAGCAAATTAGAGTAGAGTCTCAAGGGTAGGTTCTTTAGGCACCTATTAAAGGTACAGGCTTGGTCAATCATAACTCTTTATAACAGTTAAAAGAGTTATGTCCTCACTATGATGATATAGACAAATCTCAAGATAAAAATCATAGAGGAAGAGGGATTGATACCAAATGTCATTTATTTGAATGGAGATACCCCTTCACCAGATAATGAATGGTAATATATCTTATACTTCTTTATGTCTGTTATAATATTACACAAGCAATATAATATTATGAGACATAAAAAGTATAAGATATTTTTATACTTATTTTATAAATATAAGTATATTATAGACAAAAGTTGACACTCAGAAAATGTTTATTACTTAAATGAATGACATTTTTGGTTATATATTTAGTCATTCATTTATATGTATATTAAATGTATTCTATAAACTATACACGTATATGTTACACATATAACATATAGGATATAGTAAATGTATATAATGTATATTTTTATCTATTAGCCAAGACATGATTTATACATTTTTTTTTAAATTACAGTTACAATTTGATTATTTGAAAATTTAAAATAATTAAAAAGTGTTTATAAAGGAAATATTCTAATTAGCATAATGATAGGTACTATATTTTGTCTATAGATGAAATGCCACACCTAAACGTACTGTATATGTGGTGGACTGATGATGACCTCAAAAAGATATATCCCTATCCTAATCCTCAGCACCTACGAATATTGCCTTACTTTGAAAGAGGGTCTTTGCAGATGTGATTAATCTAGGAATCTTAAGATAATCCTCAATTTTGTGGGGGAGCCATAATTCCAACAACAACATTTCTTATGCAATAAAGGCAGAAGGAGATTTGAGACAAATTGCTGAAGGTACACAGAGGCAAGGCGATGCGAAGATGGGGCAGACAGAGATGTGGCCAGACACTGAGGAATCCTGATCATCCTCAGAAGCTGGAAGAAGGATGAACATATTCTCCTTTAGGATTCCCAAAGAAAGCAAAATTTTACTAGATTCCAGAACTGTGAAAGAATAAATTTCTATTGTTTTATTCAACCACATTTGTGGTAACTTGTTACACAAGCAGTAAAAAACAACTATAGTATCATATACTTACTTTGAAGCAGTGCTTGAGGACAGTTTCACAGTAATGGATTTTTGAAGCAAGTGCTTCATATGGAGGTGTAATAACCTGAGAGGTAGATTTGAAGATACACATCTCAGCATTGTGAACTTTTGCAAACTAAGCCTTAGAGGGATCAGTCACATGGCAGTGTTTATCTGAGATCAATAACTCAATTAAAGAGAAAGGAAAAATCAGAAATTCTTAAATTTCTGTAAGTACATGTTTTAGAAGAGGGTCTATATAAATATGCAATAATTTATTTTGTTACAATGAGATATATTCCTATAGTATGACAAGTGGGGGATAGTAAAATCATATTGCAAAATCTTTCTTAAACAGAATTGAACATAATACTGTGTCTGAAACATTTAATTTCTGAATATAAAGGATAACAATATTATTGAAGATAATTCAATCTATTATTACCCAGTCAAAACATTTGTTTCTTGATATTTTAGTCTGGTGATTTTTTCTGGATTTGTCAATCTTTTTTTTCTTGAGATGGAGTCTTACTCTGTCACCCAGGCTGCAGTGCAGTGACTCCATCTCGGCTCACTGCAACCTCTGCCTTCTGGGTTCAAGCAATTCTCCTGCCTCAGCCTCCTGAGTAGCTAGGATTACAGGCGTGTGCCACCACACTGGGCTAATTTTTGTATTTTTTAGTGGAAATGGGGTTTCACAATATTGGACAGGCTGGTCTCAAACTTTTGACCCTGTGATTTAACTGCCTCAGCCTCCCAAAGTGCTGGGATTGCAAGCATGAGCCACCACGCTGGGCCTATTCAATCTTTTTATTGTTATTATCCTTTCCATTTGCTGTTAATAAACAGACAACATAAAAAAATAAAATTGCATGCAGATTAACATCTTTAAGTGGCTAACACACTGGAATGGAGAACAAAATATCACAGCGATGATGCCTAAATTTCACCTTCCCAGTAGATTAAATAAAACAATAGCTGTCCAAAAATAAAAGGTTTTCATGATCAGTATGAGCTATTTTCCACCCAGGCCGTTCTGCAACCCAGAATGTTTCTTCAGCTAGAGTGCTCTATTCCATTTCTCTAACTCTTAGTGTAGTGATAGCCTGGGATAGTTCCCCCAAAGATATGATTCTATGACAAACTTACCTTTTAAACTCTTTCAGATAGAGAAAGATGTACTGTAGCTGTTGATAGAATTTTCTTTTCCATTGAGAAAGGGTTTTCCTGGCGTATAGCTTTATTTAGGCTGGGTAATGCACAAAGTCTTTGCATTAATTTGGCTGTCTCAGAGCCTTCTTCAGAGACCTGGATAAAAAGCTCCTCCTTCTCTGAGCTCATTCTCCTTGAGACAATGGGACTAGCTCCGACCTCCGCTAACAATGCATATTGGGAGGTGATGGTGAGAGAGGTGCTGGGGGAGTCTTGGGACTCCTGTTCACAGCAGAGCAGGACGATGTTCCCTGGGAGGAGGAGAGGGGCATTGGTGTCTATTTCAGCTACCTGCAATCTACATTTTGATTGAAGAAGGAAGGTCACCCAGGGATGTTGTTCTTCCAGCATAGCCATGGTGATTTCTGCAGTCATCTTGTCCTAGTTCAACTACCTGTACTGGAAACCACCTCCCAGCAGAAATGAGTATCTTCTATAAAAGGAGATGATAGCACTAGACTTTTCCTCAGGAAAATAGTTTGACCTAGAATAAACCCTGCAGAGATGAGAAACGTTCCACCAAAATGAATATAGACTCCTACTCCCTCTGGTAGCCTTCATAGGATTAAATCCCAGATATGGGCAGATTCATTGGACTCACTGAAGTTTCTTCAGCTAACTCCAGGAGCATAGCTTTTACTTTAGAATCAGATAAATAAAAACGTTCTTGAGTTTCTATTGAGAATTAAATTCCCAGAAGGATAATAAGATATACTTGTTTGTCTTCTCCTTAAGGGGTAGTGGGAAGAGCTCTGGATCTTCTCTCTGGAGGAAAACGAAGATTTTCTGATTGTCCTCCCAGGAAAATGATGAGGACCAGGCAGGGCAGATGATGGCACCACACCACACTATTTCTGCACAAGCTTTCACAGATCTCAAGGGTCATAAACACGAGGGAGATATCACAAATTACAATATCCAAACTCTTAAAATTATTATAGTTTTATTACTTTATACTTTCCTACAATCTCCATGAAGGTACAAGAGAGGTCTTGACTTTCAGATAGTTGAGAGAGAGTTTTCATGGAACCTGGTGTGAAGACTCTGAGAAGGAACAGATCTCTCAATGCCAAGGTTTATTTCCATTTCCAATAGGAAGTGATGGATCCTAATGAAAATGGATTAAAATAGCCATAACGATAAATTATTGAGCCCTTTTTATGTTTTAGAAAATGTGACAAATGCTTTATATATTTTAATCTGATCATTATCCTCATTTTACAGATACAAAGACAGACATTTTGATATACTCTCTGTTATTCTTTAAGTGTCGTTGAGGGACTATGAGAATTTCTGAGAAGCTCTCAAAGAGACGGTGGGATAAAAACCATTTTCACAATACAGACAGCTTTAATATTTTTTTACCCTCGTTCTCTCATGAGTGCACACTGAATTTTTCAGAGGCTAGCTGATATGTGATATGGCAACAGATAGAATAAAGAAAATATAAAATTCAGCTTTCTATTTAGCTGAATATTTTAAGAATTGCAAAAATGTGAAATAAGTTACTTTTAATAAAAGATATTTATAAGAATATCTTTTGAAGAATATCATATTTATATTAACCTATATTGGAAGCCATTTAAATTAATTAAAAGTAAATATCTAACAAATTTGTCAGTTTGGATTTCTATTATAATAACATCAATAAATATACTTACATAAATGAAATATCAGATTCTCAGTAATTTTTAATTAAAGCTGTTCTGAGACCAAAAAGATAATTATTGAGCTAAATGGTAGATCACCAATCTAGCAAGGACCAGAGCTGGAAGCAAATGATCTTTATTTAATAACAAAAGTGTATTCACCATTCACGTTCTATTGCAGCTGCAACAAATTATCAAAAACTTAATGGCTTAAAACAGCACAAATCTATTATCTCACAGTTTCTACTGGTCAGAAGCCCTGGTGGTCAGCTGGATTCTCTCTAAAACCAAGTCAAGGTGTTAGCTTGGTCTGCAATTCCCGTCTGAGACTTGGGATCCTCTTTCAAGTTTAATGGTTGTTGGAAAAATTAGATTCCTTGTGATTGCAGGGCAGTCTCGGTCCATTTGTCCTTGCTGTTTTCTGTCCTCTGGGATGGCCTGAGCTGCCTGCTGCCACTCTGGTGCCTACACACGGCCACTTCTGTGTTTAAATCAGCAATGGTTTGTTGAGTGCTTCACACAGGTCAAATCTCTCTGACTTCCTCCTCTGTCACTAGGTGAAAAAAATTCCCAGCCTTTAAAAGACTCACCTGAGTGTTACCATGGTAACCTACACATTTTTACGATCCATTGACCTGCAAAGCCCCTTCACAGCAGACCCTAGATAAGTGTTTGATTAAATAACATAAGTCTAAGGGGGCCATTTAGAGAATTCTGCCTTTCCCATAAAGCCATTTCTTCTTAACCACTGAGCAGTGTTTTCATTTTTTAGATCCTATATTTTTTCCTTGAACAGATGCTGTTCTATCAAGGCTATCTTTATTATGGGCCTCAGCTATTGCTTCAGATTGCCCGCCCGAATAACATGGACCTGAATCCAAATTCAGAAGGGAACAGTTTCCATTTCTGTGTCTTACTCTAAGCGATACGATTAGAATACTTTAAAGTTCTATATGAGTTTACATACATTCAATTGAGTTAACCCTTTCTGATTAACACCTGGCACTTGGCCTAGGCCCTCTTACTTGAATAATACTTTTCAGAACATCTATATTTAGAAAAGCATTTATATAACACATACAGCAATCGTATCAGCATAAATATGCCTAATATTTGTGAGTCAGCGTGGAGTAGGGATAGACCTACAAAAACAGCTAATCCATCCTATAAAGTCATGACATACACATACATTTTCATATTTTTTTAACTATTCTGATTACCTGCTCTCCCCCTTTATTTGTACCCTGTGATAACCTTGTGCAGAACAATTTAGCATAGACATTAGCTGACAGTTAGTTAAATTAAGTTCTTCCACAAAGCCATCCTTTTCCATTGGTATCACATTTTCAGGAAGTTTTAACACAATTTTGCAAAGTATATTTCACCATCAGTTTCAATATTAACATATGAGTTGTTTATATAAAATAGTTGACTATTATCAACAATGCCAATGTTACACCATACTGCAGTGTGATTGTGGTGTAAGCAGTTTCATTCCAGAATAAATTGGTAAGAATTAGAGAAGTATTTGCTATTCCTTTCTAACAGATGTGGCCCATGCTCATACACAAGATTATTATTGTGGACAAATATCATTACAATTAGCCATGATTTGGTATTTCTGGGTTCCAAATCTGTTGGAGACAAATTCAGTCACCCTATCTGGGTTTAAAGGCTTTCCACTGAAACTGCTTTCTATTGCGTGCTGCCACACAGCAGGGCCCACCTCTGTCCTAGGGTGAGGGCATGGGGTTTTCAGAATAGTTTCCACAGCTCCTAATTGTACTACAGGTTATATCTCATTCAGGTCTATTCTTGGGGTCAAGGCGGTCATAGTCCATCGGTGAAAATTATCAGTGCCTCTAGAGAACTTCCATAAGTTATGATATCTACAAGGTTCCCTTCAGGGTTGCCCTTGTGCTTATTCAAATAAAACGGAAGGCCAGCGCCCCATGGCTGCTTTTGCTTCCGTCTGCATCAAAACAGCCAATAGGGGCTGGGTGCAGTGGCTCATACCTGTAATCCCTGCACTTCAGGAGCTGAGGCAGGTGAATCAACTGAGCTCAGGAGTTCGAGATCAACCTAGGCAACATGACGAAACCTCGTCTCTGCTAAAATATAAAAATTAGCTGAGCGTGGTGGGCGCACACCTGCAATCCCAGCTACTCAGGAGCCTGAGGCAGGAGAATCACTTGAAACCGGGAGGCAGAGGTTGCAGCGAGTCGAGATCACGCCATTGCACTCCAACCTGGGTGAGTTGCAGGGCAAGACCCTGTCTCAATAAACAAACAAGGAAACCAACAAAACCAGTCAAAATGTCCTGCTGGGTCAGAGCACAAACCCCTCCTCTAACACTGAGTCCTAGCAGTATCCTGCGTTATTTGCTGAGTCTGCATGACCCATTCCACCAAGGCTTCATTCCCTTTCAGGGCTGAGTTCACTCCTTTGCCTTCCTCCTGAAGAGAATTCCCTCTTCTCAGTTTATTCTAGTTAACAATTCTCCCCCTCTGACTGTAACTACCCATTTAAAGTGAACTCAGCTTTTCCCAGGATGCCTAGGCAGGCACCAATTTCCCTTAAAAGCTTTTCTCATCTTGTGAGACAGTCACCATTCTTTCTGTTATTAAATCCAATGTCACAGAGCATTTTATCAGTGAAACATTTTGTTATAAGGGATGATAGACTATGAGAGGAAATCGTGTGCTGTTGTGTGAGGGCTAAAAATGGCCAAGTTGATTTTAAAATTGTCTGAGGAGCACCGAGAAAAAAATTGAAACAATAACATATTATTATACAACACATTAAATTTCAGGAATAAAAAAAGTAAGGTAGGTTAATACTGTCTGAGACTAGTAAAAGTAAGACAACTTGCACCCTGGGTAATGTTCAGCTTTAGAAATCTCCTGCCCTGTTAGTCTACCTGATTCCCTTCTTGACATGGTCAAGATTTCTGTAGTATAAGAACATGTCCTGAGGTTTTCATAGCTGTGATTTTTCCTTCTCTCTTCTCTTCCAGGCAAGATTATTAACAGCTATCAGCTTAGGGTTAAGAATTACATTTCTGGGCATTCCAGGCTAAGATGAGAGTGGCTCTCTGAATACATAATTAAAACTAGGACTTTTTCAATATCAAGATATAAAATGCTTTTAGTAAAATGGTTGCTAAATATAAAAGAAAACAACTAAAATGTAAGATCTTGTTCACTCTTAAAAATTAATCTGTACAAGATATCTCTGTGGTGGTTTTCACTGGACTGCTGTGCTACAGTTAGAATATTGAGTTGCAAACTTTTATCCTAAGGTCTGAGGCTCAAATAAGTGATGGAGTGTGAGGAGTCTGCTCTTAATTTCTGTGTGATGGAGAAACTACGAATATTTATAGTCCACTGGCTATTGAGTCAAGGCATATTTTAGAAAGTGTACAAGGAGGAAAAGCTGCACTCTCAAGTAACTACAAAGTGATAACAGGGATTTGACCACAAGGCATGTCTACTCACACACTCCCTGAGGCCCCACCTAGTGAGGATCCCTAAGTGGAATCAGCTGGAACTAGACTAGTTTTAAGATGCAGAACAAGGGTTCACAAACTACTGTCCCTGGGCACCATTCTAGCAGCCACCTGTTTTTATAAATAAAGTTTTATTGGAACACAGGCACACCCATTTGTTTACATGTTGTCTATGGCTGCTTTTGCCAGAGTTATGACATAGAAGATGCCCCTGAAAGCCTTAAGCATTAACCTGTGTATCTTTACAGGAAGAGTCACTAACTATTGATCTTGAGGATGTGTACTATGCTTTTATTAACTCAATCTGACTTGGCTGCTATTGACGCAAACTCTGCTATTATTTACCGTTTCTAATATTAGAAATAGATTTCCAATAACCTCAAAGATAAATAAGCCATTAAAATTTTAGACATTTTAGTGGGTATATAATACTGTCTCATGGTGTTTTATTTTACAATTCCTTGCTTACTAATGGTGGAAAGCAGCATTTTGTATGTTTATCAGCCACTTGTATTTTCTGTTAAGAGTAACTGTTCATATGTTTTGCTAATTTTATAAAATTTGGTTGTTTATATTTTGATTGTTGATGTAAAGGAGTTCTTTCTATGCACTGTATAAACAGTTCCATTTCTGGGTACGTGTAGTTTCCATAGGATCACTTGGTTTGTAGTTTGCATATCTTCTTTCTTAACGGTGACTTTGATGTGCACAGTGATTAATGTTAAGAGGTCCTATATTTATCAAACTTAAACATTTTATCTAGGGCTTTTTGTGTCTTCTCTATGAATTTGTGCCTATCCAGGATTATAAAGACATTCACCAAACTTTCCTGAAAGATTTATGTCTTCAGTTTATATGTATAGGTCTATAGTATTCCATTTTAAAGTGGCATTTATTCTAGCAGAAGACAAAAATAAAAGCCAAGTTCCACATTTTACAGGGAGCACTGTTCCCTCACCATGGTTCCCTTTGAAATGTCTCACATAAGCCTGTCTTTTCTCAGTACCCTTCTCAGGGTGCCCTTGACCTCTGCATTCCTTAGGCTGTAGATCAGGGGGTTCAGCATCGGGTTGAAAAGACTGTAAAACAGGGAAAGAACTTTCTGCTGTGCCTCAGGATGGCGGGACTTGGGGGCCATGTACATGACGATGGCGCTGCCAAAGAAGAGCCCCACCACGCAGAGGTGGGAGGAGCAGGTGGAGAACGCCTTTCTGCGGCCTGCCCCAGACTGGATCCTCAGGATGGCCGCCAGGATGTGTGAGTAGGAGACCAGCACCAGGCAGAGTGGCCCCACCAGGATGAAAACACAGGCTGCAAAGATGACCACCTGGTTAAGTCTAGTGTCAGCACAGGCCAGCTGGAGAACAGACAGGATTTCACAGAAGAAGTGGTTGATTTCATGAGGCCCACAGAAGGGCAGCCTCAGCATGAGAATTAAATGGACCAGAGCCAGGAAAAAGCTGAACACCCAGGAAGCCACATCCAGGACAGTGCACACTCTCCAGCTCATGAGGACATTGTAATGTAGGGGGCGGCAGATGGCCACATAGCGATCATAGGACATCACCACCAAAATCAGACACTCTATGTGAGCAAAAGCCAAATACAAGAATGTCTGCATTATGCATGACACAAAGGAGATGGCTCCTTTCTTGTTCACAAGATTCGTCAGCATCTTGGGAACGTTGTTGGAAGCATAGGACATGTCAACAATGGCAAGATGTGAGAGGAAGAAGTACATAGGGGTGTGAAGCTTAGAGTCTAGGCAGATAATCCCAAAGATGAGCCCATTCCCCAGCAGGGTGAGTGTGTACAAGATAGAGAAAAATCCACAGAGGAGAATCTCCAGTGCTGGACCAACCTGGAATCCCAGGAGGGTGACGTCTGTGATCCATGTCTGGTTGCCTCCCATGCTCTTGTGGCAGAGAAACACAAATCCTCATCTAGGACAGGAAGGTCAGAGCTGTGGGCCAGTCAGAGATGCTCAGAGGGGGCACTTAGAAATGCATTACTTTGAATGAATTTTCTAGAATTTATTCTCAGATATATTGCCAAAACTAATCAGGTGTGCTCATAAAAATGAGAAAAAAATTGCATTATATCAATGGAATAATAAGAATATATATATATGCACATGTATATGTGTGTATATATGTGTGTGTGTTTGCATACATATATATGACATTTAGTAAAATATAACATAACAGGATCTATTATAATATACCCTACAAAAGAGGATACACATGCACACATGTTATTTTGAAGAACTCAAGTATTCTGGTTTTCCTTTCAGTGTGAGATCTTGATTATTAGATAGTTTGAGAAGAGGGGACCATGACAGATGTTGCAGTATGAGGCGGTTTTGCTTGCTAGTCCTGCTTGCCTTTTCAGTCTGAGATGTGCAGGGACCAGAACCCTCTGTTTGCTGTGGGCTTACTCACTGTCCCTCACCTCCTCACAGGCTTTTCTACCTTATTTATATGAAATCTTATTTCAGATTTGAAATCCCTTCCAAGTAACTTTCAGTTTTGTAGTTTATTTAAAACAGTCTAAGGTAAGATACTTCTTTTCAGAAGCTGGCCAGGACTCCCTAGCAGCTCCTCTAGGTGCCTCTTTTCCATACCTGGTGTTTGTAGCTTCATTTTGAGAGTTTTCCTTATTTCTTCATCAGCATCTGTTATTGTAAATTAGGCAAGAGGGATAGAATTCTTGACTTCATATAGTGAATACATATATATATCTTTAAAATAACTAAGCATGGTGACATTTCCGAGGTCTTTTAAATAAGAAACTCTAAAGAAAAATCAATTTACGTTAACAGTGGTTACATTTAAAGATGATTGCTGTATTGTAATTGTATTTTCTTGGGCTCTTGTCTCGATTATAACTTAATATGCTGACATCTCTCAGAGCTTATCTTACTTTCTAGTGTGACAGAGTCTTTTGTCATCAATATATTCCCAGCTATGGCAACTTGGGTTGCTGTCAGTTCCCCTAACTGCATTCTTCTCCATCACCTGTGATCATGCCAGCAGCCTGTTGCTGTTGAGATGGATCCTAAGCAGGTGACAGGAATGGGATCAGGTGCAGCCCCAGCTGGGGAGCTCTTTCTAAGGAGCTCTTCCTGGAAGGCTCTGGGTCGGTACAGCCAGCAGGGGGTGACCAAGGGCCATGGGAAGGATGGATGGCTCATCAGGTGGAGAAACTGGTGCTGTTCTGTTACACTTCACGTTTATTCCAGAGACAGCCTGAGGACTATCTTTATTTTCAAATCAGGCTAAAGAGTCAAATATAACAGGATAATTTAAAAAACAATTTTGATATTTTTTATTTTAGTAAATACATAGATCCTCAAATTTACATATTACAGGATTATATTATATAAAGTATTTAAAAATTACTATTTTCACTTGATATAATACTTTTCATGTATCAAAATTATATTTTATGGATGTTATTTAAAAGTGGCACAATATTCTGCCACAATTTATTGAATTTCTTACTGTTGGAAATTTTTGTTCATATTTCTTATTTTTATTGGCATTGAGATACATTTTCTCTTAAACTTAAGATTTTCCAAAGTTCATAATTATTTATTAGAACTTATTCTAAAAGTAAAATTGCAGATGCTATAGATATAGACATTTCAAAGGTTTTTATCCCTATTTTAGCTTCCATCTAGAAAATCTGACCAATTTCAGTTCCCTCTGACAGTGTGTAAGAATCATGTCTCTTACCACATGGTCAGTACTAGGCATTAGCAGTTACAATCTCTGTTAATTTAACAAGTAAACAATATTATATAGCTGATATTTGTATTTCATCCATCTTTTAATGAATGATCCCTGAGTGTACGATCTGTTTCAGCCATTGTTCTAAGCTTTAGAGGCACAGTTGTGGACAATGTAAACACATTCTGAAAGGGAGACAGATTAGAAAGAAGTAATATTAAGGTGATGTAATTCTCTTTCACACCTCACATTTCTATTTAGGGAAGGAAACCTCTATGCCCCTGGATAAAATTGATTTACAGTATACCTGCCTCTCTCTGTCCCTAATTTATATGACTTGTGAAACTGGAAAGAGACACTGAGGATGACTTTCTCTGTTCTCTGTTTTGACCACATGCATCTCTATCAGCTTGGGCATAAGGTTTCAGGAGCATGTTCAATCCCATTTGGAAGTGGGGAAGGGGTGTCACCTAATGGTTTTCATTTTAATCTGGAGATAAATTTTGTTGAAAATATAAACCAGGCTTTTCAACAGACCTTATTAATAAAATATTTTTTGAATTTTATTTGATTCTTATACGTGTTATTCAACTTATTTTTTCTGGACTTGGAGCGGAGAGAGGGTATGATTCACTACCACCTTGTAAGACCAGGAGTAAACAAGTAAAGATAATTGCTAAGCATGGCAAGAACAATGAAGGAAATAATCTAGGCAAAATAATAGATAGTTACTCAATTTGAGGAGGGTTTCCTTTAGATGGGATGGTCGGAAAAGGTCTCTCTTAAGAGGAGACAGGTGAGTGGAACCTAAATAATGAAGGCCACAACCCTGCCTAGAGCCAAAGGAGGACCATTCTCTGTATAGGGGACAGTCATGGAACAGTAAAGGCAAAGTCTCTGAGCAGGAAGCACTTGGTGAGTTCTGGGAAGAGAAAGAAATAAATACAATGTACCTGAACCATAGTGAACAAGAGGTTGTACTTATTCTTTGTAACCTTGTTTATATTTTTAACAATCTGAAATTGACATAAAGATTCATAAGTTTCGCTGATAAATATACTTTTGACTTTATATTATTGACTTTTAGATTCATGCAAGCAGAATACAGTTAAAAGATATATACAGAACTTCTAAGGAACAGATATTTGAAATAGAAAACTGTCCAATTTTCTGCACAATATAATTTTAATGCCAGAATGGTATTGGTCAATTTTGGACATAGCAAACGTTCTGTTTATGTCCCAATGAATCAAGCTGAAAAGGAGAAGCCTTTTATCCCTGAGACCTCCAGGGACATGGATATTTTGCATATTTTTAGACCCTCCTGGCTCCCATCTCTGGTGTCTACCACTCAGGACCAGTGAGCTAGGTAGCAGGGATTTGGATGCTTCTGGAGTTAAAAAAAAAAATCTAATCATTATCAAATAAATACAATTGTTTGGTTAATCTAAATTCATAATCAAGCCATTCTGGGTTTATAGTTTTATTTGAGATTTTTTTAAACTAAAGAATTTCTGGCAAAAACTCCCAGTAGCCTAGAATAAACTATTTCTAAAGAGCAGAAATAAAGAAAGGAACAAATAGAATTCTTAGTGAAAGTCAAATTTAATCAAATGTGAACTACATCCAAACTATATAAAACTCCAGCTATCAATTGTGCATTTAGCAGTTTTGTACAAGAGGCCACAAGGAGAAAAGTCTATAAGGGTGGCTGCCTACATGCAGAAATTGTCAATCAGTTCATTTGTGAAGTTAAGAAAGGTAAACAAATATATATTGTATAGGAGGAAAATATTTTTTTCCTTTTATTAATTGGCATACTTTTGTATTTTGGATTGTACAGTTCAAGTCGTCAGATTTTTTTTTCTTTTAGAAAAAGGCTGTGGCAGATTCATTAAAGCATCAGATACTTGAAATGAAGATTTATTTAATTTTCCACTCCAGTTACACATTACAGAACAATCTTCAGTGGATGGAATAAGGGAAAAAAACTTCATGGGTACATGTTTCTGTTCTTAAAGAGTAAAGCAAATTTAGCAGTGACTAAAAAAGATATACGCTCTCTGAATAAGAATGAAAGCAACAGGAGTTACAATGTTGGCCACAGCACTATTCCAGTCTTGATTCTGAGCAGTGAACATGACGCATTTGGATCACATATTCCAAGGCTCACTATTGTCATTTGTAAAATGTTGACAGCAGATACCAAAAGGGCTGACGTGAAGAAGAAATAGCATCGCACTGGTACATTAAAAGAACTTAATAAATGTTAGCTGTTACTAAGAGCATTAGAGAGATTGTAAAATTGAGGGAAGTATTCAAGCATAGGAACTGGAAACCCAGTGCAATCATCATAGTGCTGCAAACACTTCCACATTTATCTTGCTTTCCTTTTTGGCTGTTTTTGAGTTTAAACATAATACACACATTTTGCTTTGATTCCCTAATAGAAATGTTCCTATATTTTGATTTTTAAAATTGAAAAGCAATTTAAAGATGTAGAAGAATCCCTTAAAGTAACTATACTCCCTTACTGAAGAAAAAAGAATACAGGCTGTAAAAGTAAAAGGTCAATTCTACCATTCTTAAATATCCCAATGATAGAGAGAGGATTAACTTTTTGGAAAGAAAAGGGGGCAAATGTAGGGTATTTAGCACTGACACAAAAGGAACGATTCTACTGAAATTTTTCTCAGAATGGGAGCCCTGGGGCCACCAACAGTGGGGTTGTGGGGAGCACCGATTTGTCAAATCTTTGCAATTACTCAGAAATAACTTGCCATCTCCAGCAGTTTACTTTGACACTGAGCTTAGTCCTAGGGAGCAGCCTAGTTTTAAAAACAAACAAGCATGGATTCCAGAGCCCTGCAGCCTGGGTTCAGATCCTGGCTCTGCTACATACTAGCTTTATGACTTCTCTGTGCCTCTTCATGCCTCAGTTTCCCCATCTGCAAAATGGAGTGAGTAATAAATTCTGTCTCAAAACATAGCTGTGAGGATCAAATGCATTAACTCACATAAGAAGTTTTTTAGATATGTAATTAGGGATATGAGAACTGCCATTGGTGAGAATGTCTGGATCTAATTATTATAAGGAGACACGTTATATGCTCAACGGTTCCTCTACTAAAATAAGAAAAAAGAAAAGAGAAGCTGTACCCTGATAGGCACTGGCTTTTCCCTGTGATCAAATGATGCCTGTGTCCGGAACAACTGAGAAGAGGGTCTTGTTTGGCAATGCAATGCTTCTGAGGATGTGCAGGACTAGGCAGTTAGCAGAGGGGCGAGGAGCCTACATCCCTGGGTAAGCGATCCACTTAAAAACTCTACTTCAGTTTTAAAATTAGTATTATTTGCAAAAAGAGGCACCTGAGCCACATAGCCCCTGACAATCACTGCAGCCCTTCAGCCAGATCATATCCTATAGGGATGGTTATCTGATGCTCTTCTCTGGCACAGTGATGACAAAGCCAGGAGCTGCCACAGGGTAATGAGGGGATATGGATGGTGGGGCCAAGAGGGTCAGAGGAACCATGGCCACAACCTGGGATAGACGGGGGTCCCTAGAGGGCCACTCAGGACCCTGGCTATAAATACAGGCTTAGAGGTAGAAGGAGACCACACAGCAAGGGCATTTATTTCATCACTAGAACCCGGAGCCAGTGATTTCATTCACTGTCCTTTTCCCATTCCCACTGGTAAACCCCTTCTCCAGGCAAATGAACCACATTTACTTACAGTGGAATAATCTGTGGTCTTTTCTTCTAACATAGCCTTGGGCTTAACAGGAACCTCAAAGACAGGAAAGGCAGAATGGACAGACTGTGGTTGATTTTCCTCTCTAATGGGGCCTCCTTGGGAGGCAAAGCCCAGATACAAAGCTCTCCTGAACTTTGTGTAAGCCAGGCTTTTTCTATCATCATTTGACTACACACTCACTCCCTGCAGATAAAAATAATGATTCAGAAAACAGAACCCAGTGGTAATACTTCTAATCATATCTCTCTAGAGAGAACTAGAGAAGTTGCTACTTTCCTATTAGCAGGCAAACCAACGAAGGCGTTTCCATGTTTATTCATTTCATTCTTTCAGCATTACCATGGGATGTGTTATGTTTGTTTACTTGGGATTGGACAGGGACAGGATTTGTTAAAAGACAGGACTTTTGCACAGAAAATTTAAAAACCAAGATTATGCTGTAAATTAATTTCTTTCAATATTTATTCTACCAATCTGAAAATTGTTCCACTCTCTAATTCCTAGTTTTGCTAGAGGAGAGGCAATGATTTCTTGGCCTCTACTGGTTAGAGATCTCTGAATTCTGTTAAGGCATCATCTCAGAGAAATAGCTTTCCCTCAATAAAGAAAACGTCGTTGTAAAATAAGCACTCCAAATTTCTCACAAGTATTATTGACCTGGTAGTTCAGGCATACTTCATCTTCTTCCTTGAATTTCCTCAGTGTGCTTTCCATCTCAAGCATCTCTAAATTTCTTAACCACATATTTATTTCCTCATTGTGGGTTACTGCCTGCAGATTAAGTGGGCAGACTTTTTCTTTCTCTATCCTTTTCCTGTCGCACTAAATGATAATGTTTGATGATTGTAAAATCCTACCAGTTCTTACCCTCTGAGTGTCTTTTCTTAACCTAGATCTCAATAAAGGTTTAGTTCTTAAACTATGGTGGAGGCGGCACTTCAAAATAATAGTAACGTATTTAACCTGTCCTGGAGAACAGTAAAAGATATATCCAAAAGGAGTATAATTGGAGTTATTTCTCTTTTAACATGATCTGTGTGACCAATAGAGGCTTACTCTACTTACCTCATTATTCTCCAAAGCACATACTCTACTTCATTCAAGTACTAGCCCTAGCAGCTCCCACTCTTAAAATTCTTAGTCTTTATTTCAAGATAACTTTAACTGTTCCACCCACTTGACTTCATACTTAATACTGATCTTGCAAAGCACTCTTGGAGCCCTCTTCCCCAACCCAACACAAACTGGTCTTCCTTGTGAAATAGAACATAACATTTACTAATTACAGTGCTTTCAGGTTGTACTTATATAGCTTTTTACTTTCAGTATTTTTATTGTTAATTTTTACTAAAAGATTATCACAAAATATTAATTTGATCACCAACATTTGGATAAAGCTAAGGAAAATATTTTGGTGAATATTAATTCAAATATGTATAATTAGTACAATTTTTTTTCTGACATGGGCAATATAATGACATTGAACACCGTCTAATGTGGATATTAAGAGGTGTCATAATATGGCTCTCTTTTTATCTTTCAAATTTTAAAGTGGATACAGCAAAAATATTCTTTGTCTTAGACATTCTGTGAGTGTTATTATTCTTTATATTGATTAATATTTTATATTTTAGCAAGAGTAAATATGACAAAGCATACTTGGCTCCATCAGTAGTGATGAGCTTGAGGAAAGCAAAGATCATCTGGTGTCCATCAAGCAGACCACCTGTAGGCAAAGCCCCTTATCAAAGGAATTCAGAAGCAATTAAACTTCCCTATTATCTAAAGCCACATCTGGTACCAGGCTTCTTCCCAAGAAATTATAAGTAAATAGAATTTCTATACATCTCTGGAATGCATGCATGTCAAAACTCATTGTGCAATCTTGCTGACATGGCAGTTTGAATGGATATATTACTTGAGATGGCAGAGATGTGTACATTCAAGTTTTATCATGAGATTACAGCAATTCAGTCACATACTTAGGCTTCACTTCTAATTCTAGTTCTCTTGCTATCTCCACCACATCTGTAGTTCCTCTGCTGAGTCATGTGTGTGTGTGTGGTGTGGTGTGTGTGTGTATATATATATATATATATATATATATATATATACACACACACATATACATATATATATATACACACATACACACTGCATATGTAGGGATGGAGGGAGGGAAGGGAGTGGGGAAGGGAGGATATATATATACTTTCTATATACTACATAGTATAGTATATGTGGTATAAACTGGTACATAGTATATATATATATAGTATATATGTTTCTTGCTTAAAAATCTTCAGTGTCCTCTCTTTAAGCAATATAAAATCCAAATTCCCTTTGAATGCTTTAAAAGGACTAAATGATCTGGCCCTCCCTACTTCTTAAATCATAACTCTGGCTGTTCTCATCTCGATGAGTGTGTTATTACTATATATAGCATAGTGTACTATACTATATATATATAGATACTACATAGTATAGTATATTTAGTATAAACTGGTACATATACTATACTATAGTATATGTAATATAAACTGGTATATAGTATATATAGTATATATCTCTCCTGCTTAAAAATCTTCAGTGCCCTCTTTCAGCAATATAAAATCCAAACTCCCTTTGAATGCTTTAAAGGATCAAGTGATCTGGCCCTCCCTGCTTCTTAAATCATAAATCTGATTGTTCTCATCTTTGATGAGTGTGTTGTTGTCACACCGAACCTAGAACAAGTTCTAGGTCACATCGACCTATTTCCAGCGTCAGTGTTTTTACATGTGCTGGTCCCTGCTTCAAGAGTTATCACTTTCATTAGCTCCTATCCCTGTATATATATAGATATATACTATACCTACTATATACTATTATATACTATACTTTGCATTTTAAAAGAATACTAGGATACTTCTATTAGTTTGGTGGATTTTGTCAGGCTTGCCCACAATGAAACCACACAGAGGTTAAGAAAGGCACAGATAAAGTGCTCTCATTAACTAATTAGTGCTTTTAAGACAAAAAAAATTCTATTTATTTCTGTTACATATGAGATAATCATGTAAGTAATAAAACATTATGTATAGTACACTGCAGGCCGTGTGGTCCAGAACAGGACCCAAATTTAGGGTTATACAATAAAATTTTATTTTGTATGGTGACTCTATGTCTGCTTACATCATTCAATTTGGAAATAGTATGAAATATACAAATTAAAAATATGAAGGTCAACCCTCTCTCTTTTTTTTAATCCATGCACCCCAGGAGACTGTGGATTGTGGTGGTAGCATTAAAGATCAGGTGAACAGACTTCGGCTCAACTTTGGAGAGTAAGAAGAATAAAGAATGAATCAGTTTCTCATTTAAGTAACTCGTGGATGGCAGTAATGCAACTTATTGTGATAGGTAAAACAAGGAAAAGAAAATTAAGCATTCCATTTTGAATACACTAGCTTCAAGATGCTGGGCTCTTATCTTAAATGTTCTCTAGCTTCAGAGTTATCTTTAAAATGACACCTGTGGATAAAATGGTCTTTAAGACTCTTTGCATGCTTAAAACTTCTTAAGTAGCACCTTACATTTATACCGAACTTGAGCATTTGCAAGGTACATTTTGATGCCTCATAAAGGGTATAGTGCTCTTTTTATGTTGGTAGTGCATGAATCATGCTTTCAGAAACATTTCTTCATTATCTGTGGTGTCAACCAAATGCTTAGCAGTTTAGAGGCAAAGGTTGAGAATTGAATGGTTTTCTAAAAAACAAGAAATTAACAGACATACAATTTGTCTTTGTAAATTAGATACATTAATTAATGCATATTTATTAATGAAGTCAATATCTAACACTGTTTTTTTCTGCATTTGAGGATGTAATCGGTCTTTAAATCCATACTGTGGTCCCAGGAAATATGAGAGATTATGTTGACATTTGTCCCATAATTGGAGGAGAAATAAAAAGGTGCGAAATCCCATTAGTCTCCCAATCATCAGCCTTTCTGGGTGTGTTGAGGAATTAAGAATAATGTTTATAAGTTGCCAGAGTATAATATGTGCATCCAAGGTACTATTAAAAGCTCTTTTGAACACAGTGGATTTCTGCCTTTGTAAATTATCAATAAGCCTCACTTCGAAAATCTTTTGTCATCTGCCATCTCTGTCCTTGGAATGACATTCTCTCAGTTGAGCCCTCATTTCATTTATAAAGTAATAATTACTTTTAATTTTCACAATAAAGTTGTTGCACATTTGTATTGTATTTCTGATGAACAGCTTAATAACAGGCTCTTTGGAAATAAAAATTTTCTGTACATATCACTTAATACTCAGCCTTGTACCCCTTGTAAGGGTCAATGAAATTGGAAAATTATGCCAAAAAACTGCTATATTTTTCTTGAAGGATAGCAATGGCTTTCTGTTAGTAACTTTGGTTTTATTTTATTTTTCACTATAAGTATTAACAAGTGTAGCTTTTTACAGAAAAATATTCTTGTTTCTAAAAAATAGAGTTAGCATTATTCATATGATTAAAGTGAGTACCTTAGTTTGCCTCTTGGAGTAATACAGAGCACAGCTTATTGATTTTCTTCATTTTTATTTTATTAGTCTCCCACCTATCTCTCTGATCTTTCTTCTTGTTCCATTTTGGAGATTTATCTTTCTCTGCCAACCTCTCAAATATTGGTTATTCTTAAGATACTATTCTTGACCTTCTCTTTTTTTTCTCTCTAAAACTGCTCTACTCTCCTTGAATACGCTTATCCATTATCATGACTTTATCTGTTAAATCTGTACTTTGACCCCGATATCTCTAATGAACTCCAAAACAACTTAGTTAATTCTTTATTGGACCAAGCCAGCTAAATATCCATCATGCTCAAAATTATATTCTTTTTTTAGCCCTTGCTTTTAAATAATATCTTCCTCAGCTATTCCTCATGTAGTTGAATGAAAACACTTTATATACAGCCACACAAACCAGAAACCTGGGGAGCATCCCAGCTCTGCTTGGTTTCTCACCACACACCAAGTCACTGAATACCGATGATTATATTTCCTTCACATGTTCCATACCCATTCCCTCCAGCCTGTCCCCATGGTTACCATCTCAATTCAGGTACTCACTGTCACTTGAAAATGCAGATTCTACAGATAGCTGGGACTCACAGTCTCCAATCTCGTTCTTTTAAACAATCCTTCACATTAACAAAACATTAATCTTTGTAATAACATATCTTAGTCAAATCATTTTACTTTTTATTTCCAATGAAGTCCAACAGAAGCTCATCTATGAGCCACTTTCATATTATTATTATCATTATTATTACTATTGCTGTGCCCTCCTTATACCCTAAGGTGCAGCCTGGTATGTCTTTTTTTTTTCTTCTGGTTACTTCTTTATTATTTTTACACAGTTTTACAATTTTCACTGAAATCTCTTAACTCCTCCAGGCAAAGTCAAAGCCTTCCCAAATTGGACCTAATTCCTTTGGTACCAATGGGAAAATAACTCAGAATCTTTGAAATCTCCAGACTCAGATGTCTCTTCAGACATAATTGAATAGGTAAGGTCCAGCCTGGCATGTCTGCCTGAAGAGTGTCTAAACTTTCCATCCACGGGAAAGCCTTTCCCTGTCCACTTTCAAAAGAATCTACCCCACCCTCCCTTGGTGCCTGCTGTACACTGTGCACACGTGTATCCCAGGTCCTACACTGTTTATTTGCATGGCTCACTTGTAGGCAGACTGTAAACTCTTGGAAGATGGAGACAGTATCTCACTAGTGTTTGCTTTTCCAGTGTCTAAGATGATCCCACACAGAGCAGATGCTCCATAAATGTAAATTGAATGAGTGAATTAATAAATGAATGAGATGATTAATTATTCAGTATCTATACAAGATAATTGTGGATATAAAATATCCATATGTAGATAATATATGAATAATTGAAAGCATCTTGGCAAGATTTTATGTAGTCCTTCAGTTTTAGGTAATCAGTAAACTTATTTTATTTTTGTTAAGTGCTTCAGCTGTTTTTCCTAACCACTGTACATAGCTACTAAACTTGTCATTCTTCCAGAGATTTCAGGATAAATATTCCTTGAGCTTCTTCATTCTGTCCATAGAAATACATCTGCTTTGAAACCTTTGTAGTCTTTGAGCCACTATTACAGGCGTGTTTCCTAGTCTCCGCTGTTAGCCCACACATTAACAACCTACATCCCTCTGGAGTAAAGAACCAAATGTGTTCTGACAAATGAGATGTGGATGTTTCTCTTTAAAATGTTGCCCAACCAGCAAGCACACACATATAGATATATACATAATACAGATACACATAAGGGACATACACATAAAGGGGATAATCAGAAATATTTTCAAGATATCCTCCCTCTACGCTTTATTACGTGAATATAAACATAGCCCCTGTACCTGAGGCATCATTATATCAAAAGTTTCATTGAACTTCATGAGCATATCATAGTAAAGGTGAAGGTGTGAATCACACATTTGCTGCCCTCAAATTACCAGGGCTTCTACCATGACACCTCTTCAAGGCCAGCCTTACTCTGGCTTCTGTCTTCTCTTATTTCCTAACCCTATGTCAAATCTCAGGCACTATGTGGAAAGGCCTCAGAACCTTTCTCACCACAGTGTGGGAGGGTTGATAGAAGTATTTTTTTTCTTATCTATCAATACCGAAGTTAGAATTAACTAAGAAAAAGGAGATTTCTTTATGATAGAAGCATGATGCTCCACCTCCTCCAAGCTCCATTTAATCCACCCAGGGCAAGACTGAGATCCATGAACTTACCACAGTCCAAATACTTAGGGGGTGTAATTTGAAACATGGACCCTGGAGAATGCATGTTCTTATTACTACAAGAGTTTTATGTGTAGAGATCCAGCTGGTTATTAAGTCATCACCGGCCAGCTTCTTTTTTTTCTGAATGCCCATCCCCAGAGCCCAGAGAATTGGAGACAGGAGGAAAAACAACCTTTGTTTCTTCTGGTAGACAGAGTCTGACTGCTGTGTATCCTGGTTTCCTTAGGGACTCTACCTTGTCCTCAGGGACAATCTGTGAAGACTTGAGTGGAGATAACTCCACCATAAAACCTATACTGCTGGGGTTCCCAGAGAGCAGGCCGCAGTCTTTGCATTAGCCTGCGTTAAGAAAAGAGAGACGACCCCTGCATCTGGAAATTCCTTCTCTCAGAGGCTGCTGGTGGGAGCAAGATCCTCAGCTCTGGTCTTCAAAAGCTCCTGTGATCTCTCACAATTTCTCTAAGTATAATTATATTTCTGAAACAAGACCAGGCCTGGTACCACAGTAAGTAAAGAATCTTTTGCAAATTCTGGTCATTTAGAGAAGCTAGCATCTGGAGGAAGGAAGGGCTCCAGAAATCAGTACAATGAACGGGAGATTCAGAGAGAATTTATTGGCACAGTTTCCTGGACTTGAGGTAGGGTTAGCATTTGCAGAGGTGGAGTCATAAGCTGCACATTGAAAATGACACATTGATCATTTAACTTTTGTATATGTCTATGAAACATCCAGGTTTTCCCTTTCTATACTCCCTGTGACTATATGGTTGGGGGAATGACAGCCAGAGAAAAATAAAGAAGAGTCTGAAGACTTGATCAAAATCTAGGACATGTTCTTTGAATGTTATTCCTAATGTAATGCCTTTCATTCCCCCATCCATTCATCCATCCACCCATCCACTCATCCATCCATCCATCCATCCATCCATCCATCCATCCATCCATCCATCAATTCATCCAGCAAGTGTAGTGGGCACTGTGCCAGCAACAGCACCTACTTAGAACCAAGGAGGAAGCCCTGCAAGGGGATGGGGTGGAGGCAGGGGTTGGAATATTATCCTGTTAACCCTTCACATAGATAACCACTTGCCCTGGCCATATATCAGAAATGACTTAGATAAATGCTTGCCAGATTAGTGATGTCACTCTTTCCTGGCTTGCATCCAAAGGGAAACAGCCAGATTTTCCTGAGTAGCTTCAGGAAGTAAAACACTTAATGCCAGTTTTATTTTCCCTAAATCTAGTAAACACAGGGAAACAAACCTCTTTGAAATTGCATTTGTGAACCTCATTTCCTAATTCATGCTTTTATGGAGTTTCTCTAATTGTTTACTGAGCACTTGCATGTGCAATGCACTCTGCACAAGTTGCAACATAAAAGGAAACCAAGTATCGAAGAGAAAGTGGGGGAAAATACGCAAACTAAGTAAATTAGAAAGCAAAACACAGAAGAACATGGCTACAATCCTTACTCTAAAATAAAACAGCTAGTCATTCTGAAAAACAACTTATTTGGTGGCTGCCCTTCTGATAGTAAAAATGTTGGTCTTGCAATCCAAGCTTAGTAGAATTCTGTGGGAACAGATACAGTATATGACACCCTGTCTGCATTTACACTAATTCCCCGAACTGAATCTTTTTTTGCTTTACCATGGATTAAAGGATTTGACATAATGACTCTGAAAAACCTTGCTGATGAGTCAGCACCCTGTGTACACCATAATCCCCCTCCTTTGGTTAAGTGACTAATCAGAATCTGCATTTGCTCCTCAGCACACAGCTCATTGTGACAGCAGAGTCCAATGCAGGTACTGTCACAAGGGCATGACAGAAAATCAGACATGGGTCACAGAATTCATTCTCCTGGGATTTCCCCTTGGCCCAAAGATTCAGATGCTCCTCTTTGGGCTCTTCTCCCTGTTCTATGTCGTCACCCTGCTGGGGAACGGGGCCATCCTGGGGCTCATCTATCTGGACTCCAGACTGCACACCCCTATGTACTTCTTCCTCTCACACCTGGCCATCGTTGATATTTCGTATGCTTCCAACAATGTCCTCAAGATGCTGGCAAATCTTCTGAACAAGAGAAAAACAATCTCCTTTGTCCCATGCATCATACAGACCTTTTTATACATGGCTTTTGCTCACACCGAGCGTCTCATTTTGATAGTGATGTCCTATGATCGGTACGTGGCCATCTGCCACCCTCTGCAATATTCTGTCATCATGAGATGGAGAGTGTGCACAGTCCTGGCTATCACTTCCTGGGCATGTGGCTCCCTTCTGGCCCTGGTCCATGTGGTTCTCATCCTGAGGCTACCTTTCTGTGGGCCTCATGAAATCGACCACTTCTGTGAAATCCTGTCTGTCCTCAGGCTAGCCTGTGCTGACACCTGGCTCAACCAGGTGGTCATCTTTTCTGCTTCCGTGTTCATCCTGGTGGGGCCACTCTGCCTGGTGCTGGTCTCCTACTCACACATCCTGGCGGCCATCCTGAGGATCCAGTCTGGGGCAGGCCGCAGAAAGGCCTTCTCCACCTGCTCCTCCCACCTCTGCGTGGTGGGGCTCTTCTTTGGCAGCGCCATTGTCATGTACATGGCCCCCAAGTCCCGCCATCCTGAGGTGCAGCAGAAGGTCCTTTCCCTGTTTTACAGCCTTTTCAACCCGATGCTGAACCCCCGATCTACAGCCTGAGGAATGCAGATGTCAAGGGTGCCCTGAAAAGAGTGTTGTGGAAACAGAGATCAAGGTGAGGGATGCCAGGGAAAGTCTAGAGGGTTGAAGATTTGCTCCAAACGAGATTGGTAGGAATGATGATGTAAATGCCTTACAGTCTCATGTCTTAGATGTCTGATATCAAGAATGTATATTGATCGGATTCTGTTCCTAAACATGGACTACTATGCAGATCACAAAGCACATGCAGAAAGGCGCAGAGCCCACAGGACACGAAGAGAAGAGTCGTGTGGTGCATCACAGGAGCAAAGCACCAGCTCCCAGCTGCCAGCTCCCAGCCCTGCCCAGGATCTGCTTTCTGTTCTTTTGAGACTAAGTTCTCTCAAATTTCCTCTTAAATTCCTCTATTATTTCCATCTCTTTTTGCCATAAGTCTATACTGATAATCTCATGCCATATGCTATTATAAGAGTGCACTTGTAACAACAGAATAACTACTGACCTTGGCTAAGCAGCCCACTACTGGGAATGTAACAAGAACTAAGAGTAGAGCCAATGCCTGGTCTGGGACCTAAAGCCTAAGGATGATGACATTAATACTGGAAGTTCATCTAAATCACCCCAACAAATCTATTTCTGTAAAAAGCAAAGTTCAATTGTACAGATTTTTTTTTTTGTATAAAAGACAGAGAAATATCAGGATCTTTGTTTCATTTCACTTAATTCTGGGCCATTTAATTAGAAAGAGCTTGGAAATATTGTGCATTTAGAATAAATATGAGAGAAAGTTGTTAGGGAGAGTTACCTTTTTCAAAATTCACATTGCAAAGCCGAGTGTAGGTGACAATTTATCTTTATGGTAATTACATAAAATCTTGTAGGAGCAAGAAGAGGCTGCAAAGGAAGAAAGCATCAACGGAAACGGACAGCTTGATGTGACATCGTAGACCACCACTTAGAACCAAGAACATGACAGGTCCTGATAAGGATGTTTAGGACCTTCAACAAAATTTCAAAGAGAAGCTACTCCAGGTGATATAAATCACATTTCCTGGACCCAAGTGGTCAGAATGACATGGACAAGTAATTTGTTTTATTTTAACACAAATCTGAGTCCTAAATGATCAGCATAGTATAATAATATGATTTTTTTTAACACATTGAGTATGGTACCTATTGGAATTCTCTCTTTTTTCTCTCAACCCTTGTAGTATTGTAGGCATTCAACTGTATGGCATATGATGATATTACATTATCTGCTGCCTGTAGATTTTCTATTTTTACAATTTTAAAAATATATTCTTATCAATTCATCTCTTTCTTCTTCCATGAAAGAAAGGAGCAAAGGGGGAACTCTTTGCTCCCACTCTCTCTCCAAATGCACTATTTTCTTTTAAGTTCTCAAAAAGCCTAGTTGCTAACTACTCTGCTTATCCATTCATCTCAGTTAAACATTCTGCTTCTGGTGATTGTCTTTGTTTTCATATCGCCATGCTGTGAGGACATTTTTTAGCCAGCAGAAATTCATGAACCTTGCTCTGCCCCTTTCAAAGGAGAGAAATTTGAATAAAAAAGTAAATACTGGATCTAAATTTAACTATCAACTACTATGGAATTATTGTGTATGCTACTCTAAAGCTAGAAAGAGAAAACAGGCAATATTTTCATATAAAAAAGACTTTCTAACTGTATCTGGAATAAGTGTTACACCCCTCAAAATATGTATACTTCATATTCTGCTTAAAACTTTTAAAAGAAAAGGGAAAGAGGAAACATATAGGATAATTACTCTCATATAAAACATAAGCCATAGATTTGGATTCAGAATTTTTTACCTAGAGTACAGTAAAAAAATCAGGATAGAATGCATCTGATGTCAGTTCTAAATGATTGGGAAAGAATAGGCCAAAAAGACCACACTTCTACAGAAAGTGACAAATGTAAGATGAATTATAAAGAAATGGTCTCTAGCAGTTCTGAATAGTGGCTCTGATTTTATATGTGTATACACACACACACACACACACACACACATATATAATATATATATTACATTACAGAAAAAATGTCTAAGTATATGAGAAATTTCTATTAATTGTTTTCATATATTAGTTCTAGGATTTTAACAAAGTAATTGTATTTTAGTGTTATGACCTCTTTACATATACATATTTTCAACATTAATCAGTTTTCAAAGGGCTGCGGGAAAGTGAAAGAAAGATGCGTTTCTTTAGGCTGCAAGTTGTACTGAGTGCTTCACAAATGTTATCTGATTTATCTTGCATAAACATCACAATGGAGTCGCTATTATTTTCCCTGTTTAATAGATAAGTAAACAGAGTTCACAATGATTTAGTAACTTGTCCTATACTACGCAACCAGTAATAGAACTGAGTGTTATGGATTGTGTTGATTGCAAACCCAAACTGCTTCTTATCATTTTTCTGCCCAAAACATTACAAATTTTAGCTCAATAAGGGTTAAAGTCAACATCCATCTGATGGGGCAGAGTCTGGAAGAAAACAGAGTTTACAGTGTTATAGTCAAAGTCTTAACACCAGAAAGAATACATCCTGTAGCCAACCCATCTTTGGAGGATTCATTATCACCTTTGGGAAGAGTAGAAACTGTCACATTAGCGGCATAATTATTTTCCAATAGTAACTCCCTCCTAATTCCCATCCGCAAAATCACGTGGCCTCATAAGGCATTGCCCCAATGGGACAATCTGAATGAGAGACATCCTGCTGTTCTCAGTATCTCATCTTACCTATGATTCTGGTCTTCTTTCTATCAAGTGTACCCATCTGTGTTCTTTCCCTTCATGATGTGATGAATGCTTTTCCAGGAAGTATCGCTGTCTCTCCTGTGTACAGATCTGTGATGGACCTACCTTACTAGTGCTCTAGGCTGCTAGGACTGAGAAAGGGGGAACTCGGCACAGGAGCAAGCTGGGATGCTTGCTATGTGAGATTCACATCTCAATTGTGCCACAACTTGCTAAATAGGTCTGCTTCTAGGAATAATATGGCCTCCTCAATCCTGAGTTTTATTTTAGGTCAGATGTGGCTAACAGTGTTTCAGCTAGGTACCTTATATAACTTTTGTGAATGCTAAATGAAATAATTTATGTCACTCTGATTTGAAGAGATGTATTTTTGTGAGAAGGATATAAGGACAATGAAAATGATCACATAGTAAAACTAAGAGCTGGTAAAATTCATGACCAAACAACTATAAAACCACAAAATTCAATTTTATTTTAATGATTCACAAATTATTATATTTACTGACCAATGGAAGCTTCTCAAAAAATCTCAGCTATTTGCATTTGCAAGTTTCTGTGCCTGTTTTTATTTTTATTTGGTTAGTGATATTGGGGAAGGTCTCCACCAAAGGAGGTTGAAGGTTAGTGTACAGGAAGTTGGGTATGAAACAGTGTTCATTGTTCCTGCTAGTAGACAAAATTGTAAAAAGAATCCTACATAAAATTTTACATTCTCTGTATAGCTTCAATTCCAAAAGAATTCTTGAGATACCATCTAGATAGGAAATAATTAGTCCACAGCTTTGTTACATTCACTCTCCTAGCCACACACTAAGAATTCTCATCTGCTGTGTACCTAGAATAGCTCCTCTAGGAAATCTCAGGCTCTGTATGTAGAGATAGAAACTCACTCTGGTGACACCTTGTTAGTTGGCTGAAATTTTGGCACTCATAGTAGCCAACTTCTTATATTGGTCCCCTGGCCTTACTATTGCCCTGAATGCTAATGATATTAGGAAAGAAATGCATAAGTGAACAAATAAATGTGTTAACGGCCATAAATAATTTTCAAAATGACTGCCTTTTCATAGCCTGGAGAAAAGGAGAAAAAAGCAGACAGGATACTTGTCTTCATATGTCCCTTAGAGAATCTTGTAGGAGGCAAACATGGTTGTTTATTGCCTTCCCCAAAGTGGAGAAAAATATCCTAGAATCAAAAAGTAGGTTTATATAAAAATGAAATTAAAATCAATATGAGAAAGTAGTTTTGAACATTGTAAGTTATGGAACAATGAGGTCTTGTGAATTGGTGTGCAGCCTTACTATAAATAGAAACATAAAGGTTGAGTAAAATATAAATACGTAGAACAGGCATTTGCAATAGAGTCTTTCCAATGTCTCTTCAAATCTTGAAAATTTAAGATTTCATAATAAACTTTTTCATTTTTTTAATGAGGGGAGGAGCTTAACTTGATTTTAAACAAATTTGTAATAATTTTAATATTTTTAAATGGTAACTCTAAGATAATCTTTTTTCGGTGTCAAAATCCTATCTTGTTCTTCTGAGGATTCAGCAGAGTTATCAAAAGAAAATATCCAAGTAGAAAAAAATTGTTGTATAAGCTTCATACTTGTAGTTCTCTCACTTTTTTTATATACTTTAAGTTCTGGGGTACATGTGCAGAATGTGCAGGTGTGTTACATATGTGCCATGGTGGTTTGCTGCATCCATCCCCCTGCCATCTACATTAGGTATTTCTCCTGTAGCCCTCCCCAATCCCCACACCCGCCCTGCAATCCCAACCATACACCCCCACCCCCCAACAGGCCCGGGTGTGTGATGTTCCCCACCCAGTGTCCATGTGTTCTCAATGTTAAATAGTCCTTGGATAGTCGTATGAGGGTGAGGGATTTTTAATTCTTTTTTTAATACTATTTTGTGGTCTCCAAATAATCTAACATAAACTTTGATTATTTTTTTAAAAATTAATTTATTATGCTTTACATTCT